>PVJA010001569.1:0-84596 GCA_004027025.1 Myocastor coypus
AATATGCAATATGTCAACTTTCAAAGAAAAGAAGGGGGAAAAGAAAAAAAAAAAAAGTAATGTGGATTTAGAAAGGTTAATGTTTAATTGTTTGATCAATCTTATATACCTATATGTATTAATCTAAACTGATCTGATGATGAAAATATGTAATATAACCATTGTTAAATTTAAACAATAAAAAAATTGAAAAAAAAATTAAAAAATAAAATCTGAAAAAAAAAATGATGTGATAAACATTCGGTGACAGTGTCACTGTCAATTTCTTTTTCACTATTGTCTTCCTAACAACCTGAAAGATCTTTCAGGGGTAGTACACAGTTTTAACCATAAAAGCATATCATAAAATACAAATGCTTCCAGTGCCACAGTAATAGCAATAGTTGTACATTATTCCTTCCTTAGCACATTGAGGCTAAGGAATATGTTTCTTATTGCCTAAATTTCTTTCAGTGTTCTTTTCTCTTCTTCCTTTCTTGTTTTTTGTTCTCTTATTCTCAGAAAAAAATTGAATTTCTTTTAGAATGAATAAAGGAAACATATATAAGGCTCCATCACAACTAACAAGAAGGAGGGCTGAAAAAAGAATCTTTTCATATTTGTTGTTGCTGTTGTTTTGTTTTGGGACAGGTACTCAGAATTGAACTGGGGTCCTCATAGTTGACCAGGCAGATGCTACAGCCTTAAGCAAAATCTCCAGCTCAAAATACAGATTCTTTTTTTTTTTTTTTTTTTTGTCTTGTTTTTGGTCTTTTTTGAGAAAGGGTCTCACTGCAGTTCAGGCTGGCCTTGAGCTCACTTTTGTAGCCCAGGCTGGTCTCAAACTCTCACCAGTCCTCCTGCCTCAGCCTCCTGAGTGCTGGGATTACAGGCATGAGCCACCACACCCGGCTAAAAATACAGATTCTTAAGATCAGGAAGATGAATAAGTTATTAAAGTACTTATAAAATTAAGTAAGCATAAATACATATGTACAATATAGTTTCATTAAGTGAGGTAGTTGTATGCTTATTAAATGTAAGTTTCTGAAAAACTATGCTCTGAATCTGAATTGCTCTGATCATCCACATATGAATGAATCATGGAACTTCACTGAGATTTTATTTTTACATTTACCAAAATAACAGAAAACTGTACTTGAAGGAGTGGATAATAGTCCTGAATACTAGTCATGGTGCTAGCCTCACTCTACATAGGATGCTGAGCCCAAGTGCACTTATGATGGGGTTTCTGTGTCAGAGATGCATACCTTATTCACAATCAACCCAAACAGGTAGTATGACAAGAGGACACACAGAACTACACAGGCTACAAGCCAAACTGAAGTCTAAAGAAACACAGAAGGAGGCCAGTGGGCAAGAATCAGAAACAGAGCTTTTAGAACACATAAGTCAGTGGGAAACATTATGACCTGGGAAGAGTGTAAATCAGGAGGCAAAGAAACACGGAGACAGCTTAAGTAAGCGTCCACTGATCCATCCCCATCACAACTAACAAAAAGGAAGGATAGCTGCCTTAAATATACTATCAGAAGGCCGGCCAGACAGCTGAGTGGACAAAAGCAACATCCTACGCAGGCTCTGGGACCCGGGTTCCATCCCCTGCATGCTGTGCAGCCCTGCCTCTGGGGCGTGCTGAGCAGGCAAATGAGACTGGGTGTGGTGGCATGTGTCTGCAATCTGAGCGCTTGGGAGGCTGGAAACAGAAGGATCACTGAGTCTGATCTATGTGATGAGACCCTATAGACTCTGAACTAAATACATTTTATATATATATATATATATATGAATATATATATATATATATATATACATATATATATATATATATATAAAATCAGAAATAGCCAAATATATTTTGAAATCCAACTTCTCTGTGACTTCTGCCTGCACAGGAAGGTTTCTTTTTCTTTATTTCCCTATTGGTCCTTACAAAGCCCTTTCATTGATGAAGATGTTACTATGAACTGAAATCAGAAATTCCAATAAGCCCTGTGATGTATCTCAATTGAAGATACATCAAATATGAAGATAAAAATCAAATATGAGGGCCCGGCGGGATGGCTCAGTGGTCTAAAGCACCTGCTTGGTAAAGCTTGGGCAGCTTCAGGGACCACAGTTCGATCCCCGGCACCACATGCTGCGCCATCCCTGCCCTTGGGACAGGCTGAGCCGGCCACAAAAATGAGTGAATAAACAAACAAAGGTTCTGAAACAAGAAAAAAATAAATAAATAAAATAAAAAATTATTTAAAAAAAATCAAATATGAAGTGTTTTTAAGATGTCAAAAATTACATAAAACTGGGTATGTTTATAATTAAAGGAATTAACTATATACAACTAGAGAGGTAAAATATCAATAGCGATTTTTTTTAGAATGAATAAGAATAAACCTCTGATTTTGTTTCTATTTGTACTAGAAAAAGATAAATATCAAATGTATTACAAAGACATTTTTGAAGTTCTGATTTATTTTAAAAACCTATTAAACACAACCACTAGAATACATTCCTCAAAAAGAAATAAAGAAATTATCCAGAACAGCTTCCCATTAAACTGCTTTTCCATAACATTCCCTGAGATTGGGTTGAAGCTCCTTTGCTTGGAATATTTTAAACTGCTCCAGACAAATTATTAAAAGATGCTGCAGGGAACTTTCCAGTAGTATTCTGAAGAAGGAGAAGCTAAATGTAAGTCCTTTCATCTTTATTTAGGCTCTTCTGTAACATATTTCCTTTCTGAGAAAGAATTTATCTCCTTCCAACAACATGCTGGGGAAAATGGCAATACCAAACGATATCGTAATGCAATAATCTATGTAATTAAATTATTTCATGGATCAATAGGAATGTGCAAATGGGGAAAAACTGTGAAATGTAATAATGTGTCTGACATTATAATTTCAGATGCCTTATTTATTCTTCAAGGGCTTTATATACTGAACAAAGAAATGTTTCTTGGTCTGCCTTTGTTCTTCCTTAGACAAACATATGTAGAGAGCACATTCTGTGTAAAGTACTGTGTAAAGTGCTGTTGGGGGTAAGAAGAAAATCTGGTCTCTGCCTATAAGGAGTCTACGTCCTGATACTGACAAGGAGGTTGTGGGGCATAAGGAAACAGACTTCAGGAACACAGGCTGGGTTCAAACTCCATCTCCTCCCTTTGCCAGCTGTTTTTTTTTTTTTTTTTTTTTTTTTTTTTTTTAATGTGTAAAATTGGGATAAAAATGACTCTGCAGTGATTGCAGTGCAAATAAGGCAATATCATACCCAAGGTGCCTAGCAAGATCCCCCATTTGTTCAGTCAGTGTGACTTTCTCTCAAAGAGAAGCAGAAAAACTATAATCAGGGTAATATGTGCTTAATGTATAAACCAATTGTAGAAAAGAAGATGAGAGCTTTGCTAAATATTTTTAGGATAGTGGTTGTCAACTAAGAAGATGATAAATTAAAAACACCTGTGAAGCTTTGTGAACTCTCTCAATCACCTCATTATGTGTACACCCACTATCCCTACCCCTACACACACATACACAAGCATGCAAGTACACACATACACACACACACCTTTTTCATGTATCCAAATCACCTGGAAAGTAGGATAAGTGAGGAGAGAAATGCTGCATAGCTGGAAACAACTTTTCCGTATGTGATCAACAGCATCTTAACTTTCATTCAATACTAAGTACACAATTTGAACCCAGTGAAACATGAGTAACTAGAGTATGACTACTCTGTATAAGGTACTCAGAAAGTACCTCACAATTGATTATGTAAACCTTGAAATTAATAAATTATTTCTGGTATTCCATATTTAATTTACAGTTCTATTATAAAAATATTTCAAAACTCTGTAGATGACCTCACTGTTGTGAACATCTGATATTTAGTAGCAAATACAATGAGTGAGAGGGAATTAAAAAAGACAGACATCAGGGCTAAATTAGAAAGCACTTAGTAGCAGGACCAGATTGTATTTGAGAATAGTGGATTATTAAACATGGTGGGTATTGAACCTGCTCAAGAGCTAGGAGTGATAGATGCTGACATGGGCCATAAACCCAAGATGCTCTTGAGCTTTAATTAAGCTTATCATTCAACAAGCAAGAGAAAATGTCAAAGACAAGAGAAAGAGAGTAAGAACTTTTCCTCTGAACAAACATTTGGCAGGATGGGAAGGCACAGGTGTGAGACGGGCCCAAGTGCCTTAAAGCCCTTAAACTCTGCCAGAAGCAGAAATGGAAGGGACTGGCCAACAAGTACCTCAGGAGAAACAGTAAGTAACAGGTAAGGAAAAGAGAAAAAAAGTTACACAAGTAATTCAAAGTTTTTAACCATAAGAATACTTATTCAATTTACAAAAGTATACAGGGCAACAAAAGAAACTACTTTGGAAAGAAAAGATATTTATTTAACAAAAAAGTATTAAATATCTTAATTCAGTTGTGAATCTTCTAACTCTGAGATATGATCTCATGAAAATAATACAAAAACAGAGACCAAACCTCACAGGGAGCATAAAGCAACAGGAAGTATTTGAATTTCAAGGGCAAAAAGAAAAGATATACTTTTCCATTTTACTAAAATAAAATTGTTCCAGTACCATCATTAGTTAAAAAAGTATCTTGGATTTTATTTAAATGTCAATTTTTAGCACTGCAGCTCTGTTCTAGAAAAGAAAATACTTCTTTTTTTTCTTATAAAACTTTCTATTAATGCCCAGAATTATTATTCAGAAATCTTCTTCCTTTCACATGGAAACAAATCTCCTCATGGCCCTAAACAAGTTTCTCAGTTTGTAGAATTCTTTGAACCTTGCATTTGTTTTCATTATGCTTTTCCTCTTCTGCTACCCAAAAGGGTCACTATAAGAAATATGATTTATAACAATTAAATTTCAGTGTACAATGGAGATAGAAAAGTATTTGCATAATTGATCACGTATAGGTCTTCTTTTAACCAGTAAAATCTTGACTTTCATTCCACTAAGGCCATTCCTACATGTAGAAGCCCATGGAAATGATAAATACTATTCCTGTCATTTAAATATATTATAATGGTACTTTGTAATATATTGAAAAATAGTTATGTCTGTTGGTGACTTAATGTTTCAAGATACTTTATTTCTGCAATGAACTGAAAAATGACATTCAAGGAATTTTTAGGAAAAGGGTTGAGACAAAAGAGACCCACATATTTTATGAATTAGCTGAACATCTACCTAGTTAGAATTATAATGATCATGGTGAGCAGAATGCTGGACCTCATAAACACTTAAAATAGAAAGAATCAGTGACAGTGAGGGGCACATGTGCTATAAAAATGAAAGGAAAAGGAGATTCCTGGCCCTGGGAAGGCTCTTTGCTATGCCAAATATTCCCTCCCTTCCTTGACTCTCTTTGAAAGGGTTTCTTGTTAATTACTATTTGTCCTTAAAGACTGAGCTCAAAGCACCTTTATTGTCTTTAGCCACCCTCTTCTTAACATCCTCCATTATTACAGATAGTGCTGAAATAATTTCAGTCATTGTCTTCTATATCATATTGCAGGTAATTTTTTCTGTCTCACACCACACATGGTGAGCTCCTAGTGGTGGTTAGGGTATAGTTTCAATTTGATTGGCTTTGAGATTGACTCAGGATTGGTGGGGTGAACTTCTCAGTGTGTTTTGTTGAGCTATGCAGGTGTGGTCTTAAGGTGTTCATGTGGCCACTCACCCTTTCCATCCTAGCTCTTTCTCCTTGTTGTGCTTCCATCCCATCAAGAACTGAATAGCTTTGCTCCAACACACACTTGGTTATTATGTCTTTGCCTGTGACCTTGCTGATTAGGGACTAAAACCCTGCAAAACCTGAAATTGTCCTCCTTTTATCTTAGGTGTTAGGGCTCAGTCATGAGTGAGGACTCACTAAGGGTAGTGACAGGATCATAGTTGCCTTGATTCTTAACACTTTTCCACAGCTCTAATAAAATACATTTTCAGTTAATCTTTTTGCTTGTTTGTTTCTAAGATAAGGTCTCACTGTGTAGCCAGGCTAGTCTCAAACTTGCTATGTAGCCTAACCTGTGCTTGAACTCTCAACCTTGCCATCTCAGACTTCTGAGGGCTGGGGTTGCAGACACGAGTCACCACATTGATGCTCAGTGAAATTTTATATGAATAAATTAAGAACCCTCATAAAGCTATTACTAGAAAAATGTGTACTTCCGAAATGATTTCTGAATTTTTATAACAAAGAACTCAGTGGAGAACAACAATAATATTTTTGACAATTGAGAACGTTTTTTAAGAGGATCTCCAACATCCTGGAAAAGTTTGAAGCTGTAGAAGGATCCATTCAAGCTTTGGGGCACAAGACTTTATCAGGTCCCATGGCAACTACTTCTTAGAGATAATCATACTTAAAAATATAATTATTTGTTTGGGATAGACTGATTTTCCTTATCTCTACACTTAACCTTCATTTTTATCATGAAACTACCTATTATTCACCAGTGATTTAAAAACTAACCAACCTTACATAAGAACAATCAATCAGTAATTAAAACACAAACAAAGTTGATTTATATCCCATATAAGTGCAAACAAATTAAATTATGATTTTGAATCATACATTTTGATAGAGAAATTAGTATGTCAATGTTTTATGTGACTGATGAAAACTTTGGTTATCTAATTCACTTTTTGATGATTTAATATGTTATCTCATGACTTTTATGAAGTGAATGAGAAGTAATTTTTATTAAGTACTGATTTAATATTCTTCCTTTTCCAGCCCCATGGTATGCTTAATATGAGTTTTGAAATTCCTTTATCAACAGTAAGCAGGTTTTAACATTTGCAGGAGACCTCCAAATGCCTTGTCAGGCTGGCTTTCTCTTAAAGGGCAAGCAAAATTCACTTGTAATAAAAATCATGGTATTCTAGTTTTAACTCATTTAGAGGCCCTTGAGTATTCAATGATGTGAAAAATAACATATATCTGTGAATTAAAAATTATTAATTACATCAAGAACTCACTTCATTATATAATGCATAATTTAAGAGACAATTTTCTACATTGGAAATGTAATCCAACTTTATGTTAAGATTTATCTTTCAAGGGCCAAGTAGATGGCTCAGTGGCATAAGTGCCTGCCCGGCCAGCACAAGGTCCTGATTTCAATCATCAGTGCAAAACAAAACAGAACAAAGCCAGCCAAATAGCTCAGCTGATTAAAGCTCCTGCTTAGGCAGAGCACAGGGACAGTTCGATCCTCAGCACCACAAGCTGTGCCAGCCCTGCCCACAGGGTGTTCTAAAACAGCAATTGAGACTGGGAGTGGTGGTGCACAACTGTAATCCCAGTGCTCGGAAGGCTGAAACCAGGATAACTAGGAGGGCATCCACTATGCAGTGAGACCCTGTAGACCTTCTACCAAATACATAAAAAAGGTTTATCTTTCACTTGCAGGCATATTCAAAATATTACAAAACCTAGACAAAGAAACTTCTGAGACCTTCCACTCAAACAAGTCACAGCATGGAAAAACATCCAGTATAAGTTTTGCTAAAATGGCTTAAGATCTCCAGACCTAATTTCAAGGTTACTATTACTTTGGCACCATCTTGAGTTCAAAGCATGGGTTCCCCAACCTCACATAATTGCAGCTTTGAAGAGCACTGGTTTCTGACCCAGGGAGTTCCCTCTGCTAAACAACATTCTGTCATTAGGGTATTACAGTAACTACCTAATGTGTACTTTCCTCATTTGCTATGTCAGAAGCAAAGAAAATGTTTTATGTTAATTGAATAACTAAATAAGGAAATAATAGTACCAATATTTTCTGGGATTAGTTTCTACTATTCACCGCTGAAGCACAATCACAGAATCAACTTTAGGCACTCATCTAAAAGATGACCAAAGTCCAAAATCTGTGCAATTACTGATAATTGAGAGAGAACCAGAAACTTAGTTTCTTCCAGCTCAGCTTCCTCAATGTAGGTTTGGACAAACCTGCTTCGTGGACAGGTTTTATCTTTGCTCTCTCTTCCACATTTCCCTCTATGAACCAGTGACCGCAGTTGGCAGAACCACACAGCGCAGCAACACAGTGGAGAGACAGAGTGCTTAGGTAAGCACTGTGCCCTTATTCAAAAAGCCAGCTGAACAAGAAGATGGAGGGCTCTTGTCCAGAGTCCATCAGGTATGACTTCCAACAGTGGCTGGTGGGTATTCCTCACCAAGAGATCTTAGAGCAGATGAAGGTTAATCATAGATTAGAGGGTGCCTCCTTACAATGGCTAACCAGATGATATACACAACGTCTTAATCACGTAATAACAAAATGTCTAATAACCATGATTATTTTTGTTTACTGATTAGTTCACTATGTGTAGTTCCTCACATTTTACATATTGGACAGATTATGTAGAGTAGCTGCCTAAAGCAGAAAGACAGGGAGCCGGTGAAGATAAATATGGATTTCTTAAACCCAGCCGCAAAGTAAGCCTTGGGAAAGAGTTTGTTGTAAATTATAGTCTCTTGTGTTTTCTCCAGCACCTTCTGCTTCAAGAAGTTCTCAGCCACTCTTAGTCCTGCTAAATTTGTGATTTAGACAAATGTTCCTCAGAGACTGCTTTTCCTTCTTTTTGTGAAAAAAGGCCTCAAGCTATTCCTCATTTAGAGGGAGACAGAAAGTTCTGCATGAGTGTACTTAGGAGACTGTTCTTAATTACACACAGTTCAGCTATGGTGTTCAAGAAAGAAGTGAAGAAAACTGTCCTTTCAAAGTAGAATTCTGCTCAGATCATTCCTGAATGCAGATCTTGCAGCAGTTTTCTTGTAAGAGAGCTATGATTCTTGCACAGAACAGGAGGCAGGCACTAGACAGACAGCCACCAGTGCTACCCATCTCACATTTTCCCTCAACCTCTTCTCTTTCCTTTCTCATCCTCCAAGAGCCTGGGTTTTCTCCTATCTCCAGCTCAATATTACTGGTCCCTTTCCTCTACCTAAAATGCTTTCTATGCTGACTGCCTAGCATCTGGACAGCTCCACTCATTTTCTTAAGACTTTTTTCAAAAGTTACCGCTGCAGACCAGGTACTTTCTTCAGGATAGTGTGTGCAAAATTTTCATGCCATGAAACATTATGTTCTGTTCCCTTTTCTACACATAGTGAAGTAATGTCATTTGGTGCAGGGCAGCTGAGAAGCAAAAAGAGAGACCAGGTGGAAGGACATAGGGTCTCACAATGGCCTAGAATACACATTTGGCGATGTCACTTCCTTTCCTTAGGCTCTGCCTGTTCAAAATTCTACCATCTCTCAATAGCGCCAAGGGCTAGCGACCAATACCTTATGAGCCTTTGGAGTGGCATTTAAAACTCAGATTATAACTTTCATTCTTTCTACAAGATAGCTCAATCCACAAATGCAGAGATTTGTGTCTATTTTGCTTACTTTTATAATCCCTAGTTTAATGGTAAACTGACCCCATAATGCATACTTAGCAAATTTTTATTTATATTTCTTTAAAAATTTGGCATATGTTATCCACGGCAGCCATTCCTGATGGAAAGAGTAAGCTGTTTCTTTCAAGAAGATGAGGTAATCTTTTTTTAACGTGATTGATGCTCACTCTTTGAATAGGAATTTAGGTTTAGGATCACTATGGCCCTTAAATACTAAACAAGCTGATTTGGGGGCTTAGAAACTTGCAAATAGACTGTAGTTTTATCTTTTGGTCTTAAATTCCAGCAGGCATCTTTCACAACACAGCTTCTTACTGCAGGTGTTGTGCTCCCCTGATAGCTGCTTATTTACCCTTCATACTACAGCTCAGACATCACCTGAGAACCTCACTGATCCTTCTCATAGCATGGTGGCATTGCTTTTTATTTACAATAATCTGTGTAATTGTGTTTATCTGAATAAGCTCTCTTCCAAGAAGCCCCAGAAAAGCAGAGATGAGGTTTGCTTTTATGCAGTATGATCAGTTCCTCACAGATTACGAGGCAGGACACATATAGTTGCTCAACCAATATTCAATGGAAGAATTTTATATAAACAGAAAAATCTGACTTGCCCTGCAAAGGAAAATGAGAAGTGTTTGCATCTCTTACTAGATAATCAGCTTAGGAAAGAATAAGAATTAGTAATAGGAAGAAGAGAACATTGTGGGTCAAGCAGCTAGTCCTGAATGTTCTGGTGACTGCTCTGCTACCAGTGAAGGTCAGTCAGGTTCACCACCAAACACCCACTGCCTTTTATGTGATAGCATGCAAAGCAGCAAGTTGCCAGGAAATTATGCAACACAGATCACTGTTCACCTACTTACTGTGCATGTGCAGGTTACACAGCACATGCTGATCCACTTGTAAAGCCTGAGCCTGGCATTTTGTGTACCTGATCACACAGTGGCATTCTTTTTTTTTTTATTTTTTTTTGTCTTTTGTCTTTTGCCTTTTTGAGACAGGGTCTCACTATGCAGTTCAAGCTGGCCTTGAGCTCACTTTTGTAGCCCAGGCTGGTCTCCAACTCGCACCGATCCTCCTGCCTCAGCCTCCCGAGTGCTGGGATTATAGGCGTGAGCCACCATGCCTGGCTGTGGTATTCTTTTAAAGATGACTCAAACTGATCTTATTAAGTTTACAAGCAAGTGATCTGACAAAAGCTTGGTAATGTTAGCTAAATAGGTGAAAGAGTCCAGGTGAGTGCAAGACTTCCCATCATTCTATATAAATTAAATTCTCAGGGCAGCGCTTATACTTTCAACAGTGGAAAGAATGGAACTCGGTTAAATTCTATAGCAAGAGGCCTCCTGGTAATACTTAGCTTCTACATCTCTCATGCTCACTCTTCTTTCTAGTTCAGACTGTTCCGTATGTTATCTAGCTCATCAACACAAGTACACTAAACGCTGAAGTCTGGCTTTTCTAATCCATCCTTCCTCCCCTGTAGAAAACGTGCACAATCATAATCAAAAATAGCACATAGACTTTTTAATTTATTACATACCTGCCTTCCTAAACTCCATGTTTAACCTTCTTTGAATGTACATTGTTCCCTCCAGCCCCCTTATACTTCTCTATATACAAAAGCTTATCAAATGGCCTCAGCTTTTGATATCTATTGTTTCCAAAGTTTGGAATGATATATTCTTATGTCATCTTTCTATTAATCCTTCAGATTAAGTTTAAATTTATAAGAAATCAACCTGAAAACTTACTTGTATAATGTTAGTGACTTCAATCCTTGGAATACCCTAGAATTGCAATCTCTTTATTTTGGGAGGTCCATGTAACTCTGTCTGCAACAGGTAATGAGCTGCTTGATGGTATGAACAGGACAGTAGTTATGTCAGCATTTTACTAAGATTTAACATAGTCCTTGACATACTGTCATTGGTTCAGGAATGTTCAGTGAACAAAGTAAGTAATTCAGGTTTATGTTAATTATACATAACCAAGTCTGTGATTTTCAAGGGCCTATATCTGAGATAAAGTAAACAAGATGCCTAAATTGTGATCCAGAGCTATCCAGAAATTCAAGAACTCAGTGATAACATTCTCTAATACATCAGGAAATGGAGAAAGTGCAAAAGTGCCAGGATGATTGTCCTAAGCAGAACTACTTTTCTTTGCATCAGTACATATTTACTAAATCCCTTTTTGGTACAGCGATGTGCGGTGGAAACTATTGTTGCTTGAATGTAGTCTCCAAAAGTTTATGTTTGGGAAACTTCACCTCAAGTGACAGTACTGGGAGGCAGGAAATTTTGAGAGATGATTAAGTCATAAAGACCATGATCCCATGAAAATATTAATTCATTCATGGATTAATGGATTATTTTAGCAGTGCTTGTGTTATAAAACTGAACACCATCTGGCAAGCTTTCCTGCTTCACAATGTGATGCCATTTCCATGTTAGAATTCAGAAAGAAGGACCACACATCATGCTTTTATGCCTCTCAACTTTCATAATGATGAGCTAAATGAACTTCTATCCTTTATAAATTATCTAATTTTTCAGTATTTATTACAATAAAAAATGAGCTAAAACAGTAACAACCATCCTCTTTTTCCAATTACTATTTTTTCTCTAGCATGAATTTAAGTATTAGATTCTGACCCCATGACTCTGGATTTCTGGAATCATGTTTCCAGGCTACATACTCATTTGTACTTCATCACTGGGGCAGTCCTTTGAACCTCTTCTGAAATTATTGTAAAGATTCTCATGGGATTTATATGTATGTCAGGCATAAGTTATAGATTCAGACATGGGCATGCTATTCTTTCATGTCTCTGTAGAATCATTCTCTATGACACCTAAATCATCTCACAGATATCTCCACCACACTGGATATTTTGGCTCTTGTAGCATCAGTTTAAAACTTTTCTTGGATTATGAGTAAGACACATACAAGCTGGCAATTACTCTGAATGTGGAATCTGGTCTGATTTTTGTATTAGTGAAGGATTTCTGGATATTCAAGAACTTTTGAATGACTAAAAATTCTATAGCCAGCATTCTCATTAACTGTCCTTGTCTTCAAGGTTCCAACAAGTTGCATGATATAGCAACATACAAGAAAAAGTCAGTATACACATGTAAGTTAGTTAATATCAAGGTGACAAAATGTGTCAGATTATTAAAAAGTTTTCCAAAACCTTGCTTCATTTAATCTTCACAATTTTCTTTAATTATTATTGCTCTCATTTTTATAAATGAAGAACTTATGTAACTGCTTTTGTGTCAAAGCACAGCACAGCACAGCATGGCCTTCTCTGGGCTCCTATCAGCACTCCTGTCTGTACTGTTACTCAGGGCTCTGCAGTTCTTCTTGTTATCACTAGCACCCTCCGCTGCTGAAAAGTGAGCAGAGCACTTCTTTTTTTATTGTTGCTTTTAATAAGTAATAACAATGTGACAGTATCAAAATTCCTAATAGTTGTTACAATGCATGTTTTTTTCGTAGTAGTTATTCAGAGCACAGGACGTAGACATGATAATTTTTCTGATCATTATTGATAAAAAAATTTCTTCTCATTGAACTAAGAGAAAATATTTGTATACATAGTTCAATATTCCATAATTGCAATGAGTTGTTGCCAGAGCTGGTAATGTCACAAGCTGTTGATTTAACCCTTTTATAGTTCAGCATACTAATCTAGCTCTATATTTTATGCCTTGTGGTTTCATATTCAGAAAGACAGCGATGTTAAGCTCAAGAACTTATGTTGTAGAGTAATAGTATCACTAAGTTTCTATTCTGAAGGGTTAAGAACGTAAGTTTACAGAACAAACGTTAGAGAAAAAGAAGGACTACAAGGATAGCCAATATTTTGGCCCTAGACCTTCAAGGTCAAGGAGAACTCAGGATATAACAGAACTTCTACTGCAACATCCTATAACTCAGTGGTGTCCTAAGTTTTCTTTTTTTTTTTAAGAATTTTTTTATTTTATTTTATTTTTTTTTTCTTGTTTCAGAATCTTTGTTTGTTTACTCACTCATTTTTTATGGCTGGCTCAGCCCACCCCAAGGGCAGGGCGGCGCAGCATGTGGTGCTGGGGATTGAACCGCGGTCCCTGAAGCCTCCCAAGCTTCTCCAAGCAGGCACTTTAGACCACTGAGCCATCCCGCCGGGCCCCCCACATTTTCTGTTCAAGGACATGGAGTCACAGAGGAAAAGTATCAACCATGTGTAGAGTGCCTAAGGCGAATCACTTGAAGAGAAAACATTCTCTCAGGCTTTCACAGCAGACAACTGGTCAAGCAATGGCCATGACTTATCCAGATGGCTGACACTGACAACAGTTCTACAAAGCAATACACATGGTTTCAAAATAAATCCTGAGGGGATTTGACTGACCTAGTCAGACACAAAAGTTACATATTTTGTTATATAGGTCTTGCTTTAACTTGGCCTTAACCATCCAGCAGAAAAGTTTAGCCTTCAGGCATAAAATGTAAAGCCAGATTAGTATACTGAGCTCTAAAATGCTCACGTTGTCAACTTCTGAGATTGCCCAGTCTGCTGATAACCCATTACTATTATGGACTATGGGAATATTGATACAGCTGCTTTCTGCTGATTCAACCAGGAGAAATATTTTGTACCAATAGTGTTTAAAAAAGTTATCTTGTCTGCCACTTGTACTCTGAATGACTACTATGGAGACAAGAATATGTATTGTATTAATTATTATGGATGTCCTACTAGCATGTTTTGAAACTGTCTCACTGTTATTTCATTTTTATTAAAATTAATAAAAGAAAATAGTAGAGGACCAGGGAACACGGACCATTGAGGATAAACTGATAATTCTCAAACAAGTAAAAAAGAAATTGAAAATAGGTAATGAGGGGAAACTTTAGAAAGAAGTTTGATGATGGGTGGAGCACTGCAATACAAGAAAATTGTAAGTAAACCACTGCTTTTGGTTACTCTGGCTTCTAAGATTTAATGTTGCTTGGTACATAGTGTGTTTTCTGCTAAATCTGACTAGAAAAGGTAGTTACATTGCATGGACCTAGAGATCCTCACCAGTATGTAGCAAGTAGAGCAATCCACACCCTGCCATCCTCTCCTTATTTCCCTTTCCAAGGCCTGAACTTTTTATATAAATAGAATCTTGACAAAATAACTAGATTGCGATGCAAGGCGAAGGTAGGACACCAAAAGAAAATGCAACTTTTGGGATGACAGGGTTGTGAGGTTGGAGCCTTATTTCATTTTACATGGGCCAATTATGGATATACCAGAAAATATGTATACATGATCTTCATCTTATGTCATCACCTGATATCTTCCCATTTCCTTTCCATAGAAGTACATCTCTTCTAGATAGAATGATAATTCTGATATAACAGACATTATTTCATGTTTGGCTCTCTCTTTTTCTTTTAAAATTATTTAGATGCTTTTGAGTGTCCAAATGTCCATTATAAATATAATTATTCTCAGGAGCTAATACTAGCAAAACATGCAGGAGAAAGTACTAATTCTGCTGGTTTGCAGTGAGACTTGTGATTCTCTTTCAGGAAATTCTACCATCACAGATGTTATTTCAGATGACTTAGCCCCTGAAATTGACAGCTGGACAGTATATTTTTAGTTTGTCTTTACATATTATTAACTTGCTAGAAATAATTGTGGAGATAATAAATTGATTTAAAAATTCTATACTCTTTTTAGTGCCGGGCGTGGTGGTGCACGCCTGTAATCCCAGCACTCGGGAGGCTGAGGCAGGAGGATTGGAGTGAGTTCGAGACCAGCCTGGGCTACAAAAGTGAGCTCAGGACCAGCCTCAACTGCATAGCGAGACCCTGTCTCAAAAAGACAAAAATAAAATAAAATAAATACAATAAAAATAAAAATTCTATACTCTTTTTAAACTATAAAAGATTTCAGTGGGTGAGGGAAACCACTAATATAATTATGCACCTCTGTTCATGACATAACTTGACCAAGTGCACAAGAACATAACTGGTGAAATCAGAATTAAAACTAGTAGTCTTGCTCTTAACTACTACTGGCAGTCCTTGTACAAATTCTTTGTACTCACATCCCCAATAATAAAAGCCTCAAATAAAAGACAGAGTCCAGATATAAAACATACATGAAAATTTCAAGAACTACTTAATTTTCCATTTCTATTAGGAGCCTACTGAATTATTTGTGCAAGACCTAAAAAAAGCAATAGAGTTGAGGCATATATGTAGTTATAGAAAAGCTCTCTTAAAAAATACTCACTACATAACTATGATTCTTCTATCCTGTAAAAGGTTTGAAAGCACATGGAGTATTGAAAAGTGACAAATTTAACTGCTTAGAGAACTTAGGATAAAATGGAATTCTAAGTGTTCTGTAAGATATTCTACAGCTGTTCCTTGGTTTATAATAATATTCCATCCTGTTAAACCCATCCTAAGGCCCATCAGGTGGTGCTACCTGAGAATGTCTTCATTTCGAAATGGTAACTCTGATTAATGTCTTACCTTTTGTCAAGGAGAGAAGCACAGATACCTTCTCACTAGTAGGATAGCATCTTCCCAGATTTAAAGTCATTTCATGAATCCCTAGTTAAGATCCAATCAGAGATAAAATGAAACAACGGAAGTAGAACCAGAAATAGAATGAATTTGGATGATACCAATTCCAGATGATTAAGCAAGTGCTTTTGTCTGATGAAGATATAAAATCAACAGGAGAAAACCATACTGAATTTTAAAATCCAATTCATGGGCTAGTTCTAGATACCATTAAAATCTGTCTAAACTTTTACTTGAGTCAAAAGGATTATTTGAATCAACTAAACTTTCTTATTAGTACATCTGGATTTGACATTAATGAGCTCTGACAGCTTTGGGAAGTTACTGTACCTTGTTGGACCTGTCTCACAATCTCTAAAACAGGGTTAATAATAATGCATACATCTAATGTTGGATACTGAGTCTGGTTATATTCCAATTACTCAATAAATGCTAACTTACAACCATAAAGTATACCTGTTATCATTATTTTCTTTAAATATGATCAAATATTATTAATGCTTAAAACTTAGAACTGGGAACACAGAAGAAAAATATTTTTTGAAAATAAAAGAATTAAAATTCTTAGAAGAAACTGCATGTTCTTTACGTGACTTCCATGCTAGACACATGGACATTCTTTCCACTTAGTTTTTATTTCCCTCAGCATATAAGGAAGCTACCAGTTCTTCCTGAAATCTATTTTCAAGATGATTGTTGAAACTTGCTACTGTTTACACCCCTACTGTGGGTGTTATGTGAGAACCATCCCTAGTCTTTGGAAAAACAAACAGAAGATCTATGTCTTTGCCTTCATCTTCAGCTTCTACTCCATGTCTCTGTTCTTTGCAATAAACATCCTCAGAATGTTATCTGTCACTACCAAGTATACACCTAGCTTTTAATTTCTTAGACCAGATGACTCATTCTTTTCTCTACCATCCCACTAAAATAGTCCCTATGCAGATTACAGTAGCCACCATGACACTAAGTCTAATTGTCAATTTTCAGTGTAGACCTAACCATAAGAAGTGCTTAGTGAATTTAGTTTAATGAATAGTTTCCATTGCATGCTATTATAATATTTTTTATTGCATATTGGAATCCTTCCCTAAACTATGTTTATTACATGGGAGGATTGACTTATTTTCACTGAACACGACACTTGGCACAAGTATAGATTCGATAAATGTGGCATCAATAAATAGGATTCTGTAATAAGATTTCATTTCAGTTTCCCAAGAAAAGTGCCACATTATTTTACATACACTGTCAAATGTGCTTCCTTCCTCTTTCCAAGTTTCCTCATTAAGACACTTAAAAATGAGTCATGCATCTTCAGAGACCATCAGCACTTTTTCAAATAACTTAAATAGCTTAGGCTTTCCTGGCACTTAGTTTATGGCAGCTTCAAACATGAAACATACATGGTCTATCCTTCTTACCAGAGGCATAAGGCAACTTGATCAGATTGGATGACATCTACCTTGTATCTGTGCTCACTTACCTTTATTCTTCAAGCTTAGACAGGAAGCATGGAGAAGAGCATATGAAGATGAGAACAAGGAAAATAAGGGTATTACCTGAAACCCCCACATTTTGAATCTATAAATTATCTCATCATTTCTAAGCTGAGATAAAAAGTAAACAACAAAACATATAATAACAAAACCAGTTATGTTTCTGCTGGAACATGTGATCAATCCTCTCTACCTATTTTTATCTCTTATGATTGGGAAGAACAAAAGGCAAGAGTCCTTTGTATAATCATGACCAATATGGAATACAAGAGCCTCATAGGAGTATGAAGTGCAAGTAACATGAAGAATATAAATTGGAATTTGGAAAAGTAATGAATCACAATTACAAAGCCAATATTTGATATGATAGAGGCAGTCAAAATGCCTCTCTCTGTCTCTGTTTCTGCCTCTGTCTCTCTCTATCTGTCTCTGTCTCTGTCTCTGTCTGTCTGTCTGTCTGTCTGTCTGTCTGTCTGTCTCTCTCTCTCTCTCTCTCTCTCTCTCTCTCTCTCTCTCTCTCTCTCCTCTATGGTCATTTTTGAAATCCCTTGACTGAAAACAAATTCATGAATTTTACAAACTCTAGATATAATTAAAGGATTCAAAAATACCAAAAAAAATTTTCATTTTATAATAGTCAGTTTTGGCAATAAGTCCATATTCTCAGTTTGCTGTAAAGTATTTCAGAATTTAGTCTCATTTTTAACTTGCTAAACAAACACATTCAGAGCAAAAAAAACAAAATCAGTTCATAGTCACAGCAAAATATCAGCTATATGTTAGTAAAACCACATGCAAAGCACAAATATCTATATTAGTTACTTTTCTCTTGTTACTGGAACAAATACTTGACACAAAGCTTAGAGAAGGAAAGGTTTATTTAGTGCACATTTACTGGAGGTTTCAAGACATTGTCCCTGCTCCATAGGGTCTGGAGCAGAGGCTGAGGTGCTGCCCTGTCCATGCTCCTCTGGCTCAGCCCCTTGAACCTAATGCTTGATAGCCCCATGATTTACATGAGGCTTTGGGAAACAACTAGAAACAAACCATAACATTCTGCATCTGGACCTCCAGTCTTGGAAGGCATTTTAGTCCATTGATAAGCGTTGTCAAAGTCCCAACAGGTTCAGCATTACTGAAAAGTCCAAGTCCCAAGTTTTCTCCAAGATCCAAGGCAAACTCTTAACTGTGAGCCCCTATACAAATGGAAAACTAAGTACATCCAACATTCAAAGGTACAAGATAAACAGTGCCTTCCCAAAAGGTATACACAGAAGAGTACAAACCACTGGGACCAAAACAAGTCCAAAATTCAGAAGGGCATACATTAAGTCCTATAGTTCCATATGGAATATCTGAAGCAATCTATGGCAAATTGTGAGCTCCATGTGGCTCCACCGTTAGGGCACTTCTAGTGGTTATAGCTTCCATGGTTCTCTCTTACGCTGGGTTTGCTCCCTCTTTGCAGTTTTCTTTAGATGATCCACATTTCTGGCTTTTCAAAACTTCTGGAGTTTTCACAAAGTAGGCTTCTCACTCACAGCTTTATACACTGCTCTCTCAGGGGCACATGGCCTAGCCTTCCAGGATTTCTTCTGGAATATAGGTGGAAATCTTCTTAACCTCAGAATTCCTGCATTCTGCATACACCTAAAACTAACATCATGTGGGTGATGCCAAGGGCCACTACCAGCTGGAGTAGTAGCCAGGCTTTCTTCTCTCTTATCTTTAGGCATCAAGTGCCTGGATTTCTGAACATTCTGACCCTGATTCTGAGAAACAAATTGTCTATGCCGGTGCCATTCTGTACTCTGGTGTGATTGCTGCCTCCATTCTGGAACCTGGTGTGGCCTCCGCCTCCATTCTGAAACATGGGACTCTGCAGCTTTCTCCTCAAAGCAGTCACTTGTAGTTCTGAGGCTGCAAAGAGTGAGAACCTTCCACTGACTGTGATGGCCTCAGGACATCTTTTCTATTCTGTTGTTCTTCCTGGGCAATAGAGATCTCAGCTCTATCTTTGAAGTCCACAGCCTTCCTAGCACTTTCTTTCTGGCCGAAATCAGCACAATTTAATTCATTCTGCTGGACTCTTTGTTCTTCATTCTTAGCATATATTTGAATTAGAGCCCCCAGCTCTAACCATGCCACTTCCTCCATATTTGACTGCTTTGAAATTTCCTTTGAAACATTAATTAGTCCTCCATGTTTAGTACCAGTCTCAGGCAAAGTCTCTGGACACAGGCAAGGCTCTGCCAAAGTTTGGGCCACGCCAAAACACAATTGGTCTGGATTAAAACAATTAATGCAGTCCTTCTTTCCAGCAGAAACCTCCCCAGCCTGATCTTTACAAGCAAGATTCCTATCAGTCTTCTAGTCTGAACTCTGACCAGAACCTCCCCTACAGAGAGGCTGAAGCTCCTCCAGTGCTTCTCTTATGAGTGACATCGCCAAACCTTTCCTATCTCTTCCCATAACCATTCCCAAAAGCTTATATTCCACACGGCCAGGTTTAGCCACAGTAACAACCCCATTCCCTTGGTATCAAGTTCTATATTAGTTCCTTTTCTCTCATTACTGGGACAAATACCTGATGCGTAAGCTTAGGAAAGGAAAAGTTTATTTAGCTCACAGTTACTAGAGATTTCAAGATATTAACCCCTCTATAGTGTCTGAAGGAGAGGCTGAGGTGCTGCTGTGTCCATGATAATCTGCTTCATACCTCCAAGAGACTGCTACCTGGGGGAGGGGGGCCTCTGACAGCCATGCTGCCAGTTTAACAGTTCCCCACATCCCTCAAGCCCCATCCTGATCCTTTGGCCCCACCCCTTGATCTGCATGCTTGATAGCCCCATGATTTACATGAGGCTTTGGGGAAACAACTAGATACAAGCCATAACACATCCTTTCCTACTTTGTCTTTCGTGACAGAGCTAGCACTTTGGATGGAAGCTGAAAAGCAAATAACTCACTTTCTCAATCTCCCTGAGAAGAAGGTCCTGGGTGTATGATTTCATCCTCCAAATCTGTAGAGAAGTCTTCTTTGTAGGAGGGGCAGAGGATGCCATACAGATCTCAGAGAAAGGCTTAGCTCCATGTTTTCAGGTGCTTGTGAGGATTTGATGCTAGCAGCAGCCACTTCAAACACCATGAGCTACAACACTGCTGTCACCTTGAGGATGACACGAAATATTTCAGGACCCCAAGTCTTCACTGTCTTTACAGTATAGCCAGATCACCCCACATCCCACTTCTTATGTAGAAAATAATACACCTTTATTGTTTAAGTGGCTTCCAAAGCAAACTGCCCACTAATTAACTATACATTTTAAATTATTTGAAATAAGCAACTGTCAAATCCTCATAATCAAGGGAATTTAATGTGGTTTTGTGTATCTATTTTCATTCCAAGATAATCAATGATGCTACCTATTTTTTAAGAGCAGAATGCATTTGTTGGAGGGAAAGAAAGTTTCTGTCTAAGAGTGGATGGAAGAGGGACCTGAGTGGTTTACCCCAACAGTGTGTATTCAGATAAAATACAAAAGCTAGCCAAATAGCTCAGTGGATTAAAGCACCACCAAGCCACACAGGAGCAACTTCTCGTTCCACACAGACAGCCAAACCAGCCTTCACCTTCTCTAGGCTCATCCCTCCAAATTATGTCAAAGGGAGGTAATTAGTCAGAACTTAAGAGAATTAATTAAATACAAACTCTCAATTTAATATCAGCTGAGCTACACAGATATAAAGTTTGCTCTTACTGTGTCAAATACAAACTCATTAGTTACACGTTTGTCACCTGCTAAATACTATTACCCATTATTAGTGTTCCAAACTATAGTTATGTAAATACAAAAGTATAACTATCTTAACCATATAATCTCTTTTGGGTAAAAATTACACTAAAGGTATAATGCACCAAGGTCTGCGGCAAAGGTCAGAGGACAGTGCTCCGCACAATGACAACAAGAAGGAGCAAAATGCAATTTCAGGACCCAAGCCCACCCCCCAAAAATGCAGGAGACGCTAACATAGAAGAAAATGCGTATCACACAGTTGAAATCTTGGAATTAATAGAGTGTGAAGTAAAGAAACAACTACAGAAAGTTATAGAGAAAATCAGATCAGAAATAGTATCTGAAACAAAAAAAGAAACCTCTGAATTAACTGGTACTGAAGAAGCATCTGTGGATAGTTATAGAGGAAATCTAATCAAAGAAAAGAATAAAAATAAAATAAAATAAATAAAAATAAAATCATTCCTAGAGGCAAGTATTACACTGATACCAAAATGAGAAAGGACAGAGATGCAACTGAAAAAGAAAACTACAGGCCAATTTCTCTGATGAACATAGATGCAAAAATCCTGGCCACTACAATACAAGAAATCCTCAAGAAGATTATACACCAGGACCAGGTAGGATTCATCTCAGGGATGCAAGGATGGTTCAATATGTGCAAATCTATAAATGCAACACACTATATCAATAGAGCCAATACCGAAAATCACATGATCATCTTAACTGATGAAGAAAAATCTTTTAACAAGGTGCAACTCTCATTTATGTTCAAAGTCCTACAGAAAGAACAGAGGGCCTCTACTTCAACATGACAAAAGCCATCTATGACAAGCAAACAGCTAACATTTTCGAAATGGCAAAAAACTGAAGTCTTTTAGTATCAAATCTGGCACAAGGAAAGAATATCCTCTATCACCACTCCTATTCAATATAGTTCTGGGATCATTAGCTATAGACATTAGACAAAAAAGAGAAATAAAATAAGTAAAACTAGGTAAATAAGAGGTAAAACTATCACTATTTGCAGATGGCATGATAATCTGCTTGGAAGACACAAAAAACTCCACCAAGAAGCTACTAGAATTAGTACACAAATTCAGTAGCATAGCAGGTTACAAACGCAACACACAAAAGTCAGCAGCATTCCTCTACACAAATAACAAACATACTACAGAGAAATTAGAGAAACAGTACCTTTTATGATAGCACAGAAGAAAAGGAAATACTTCATTTTAACCTAAGGAAGTAAAAGGCTTTTTCAATGAAAACATTACTCTGAAAATATAGATCCTAGAAGATTTCAGAAAATGGAAAGATATTCCCTGCTACTGGATAGGAAGAACCAACATTGTGAAGATGGCCATCCTCTCCAAATTGTTATACAGATTTAACACAAAATACCATCAACATGTCTCACAGACCTGGAGAAATCATTTCTGAAATTTATTTGGAACCCAAAAGGCAATTCTTGGCAACAAAGGTAAGGCAGGAGGCACTACAATCCCTGAACTAAAGTTATAAAACAAAGATACGGTATTAAAATCAGTGTGGTATTAGCAAAATAATAGACCCAGGGATCAGTGGAATAGATTAGAAGACGAAGAAGCAAATACAAACATACCCAGCCACCTTATCTTCAATGAAGGGTCCAAACATGCTGACTGAAAGAAAGATAGCCTCCTTAACAAATGGTTCTGGAAGAAGTGGCTCTCTACATGCCAAAAACTGAAACTTGACCCAAGTCTATCACCATGCCCTAAACTAAAGTAAAAATGGATTAAAGATCTAAATATTAAAAGAGAAACATTAAATCTCCTGGTAGAGAAAGTGGGAGAAAATCTTCAAGATATCAGGGTAGGCAGAAAGCTCATGGACAAAAATCAAAAAGCACACTTAACACTTGAAAGCATCAACAAATTGGACCTCCTCCAGCTAAGAAGTTCTTGCATGTCAAAAGAAATTAATAACAGAGTGAAAAGACAGCGCACATATTTCAAAAAAGATTTTTTAACTAATAAGTATTCAGAAAAAGGTCTTCTATCTAGAATTTATAAAGAACTAAAAACCATTAGGACCCCAAATTCAAAGATCCAATCCAGAAATGGGCATCTGAGTTGAAAGAAATTCAGCAAGCCTATAAGTACGTGAAAAAATGCTTCACATCACCAGCCATCCGTGAAATGCAAATCAAAACAACACTTAGATACCATCTCAACCCCAGAAAGAATGACTATCATAAAGAAATTAACCAACAACCAATGTTAGAGAGACTGCATGGAAAAAGGAACACTTCTCCACTGCTGGTGGGAATGCAGATTGGTGCAACCATTATGGAAAGTAGTGTGGAGGATCCTTACAAAACTAGAACTGGAAATCCCATTCAACACAGCTATCCTCCTACTGGGAATATTCCCAGAAGAACTGAAAATATACCATCGCGATGTCTATGCACCTATGTTTATAGCAGACCAATTTGTAATAACCAAACCTTGGAAGCAACCAAAATGCCAATCATTTGAAGAGTGGTTGAAAGAGATGTGGTATTTTTATAGAATGGAATATTACTCAGCTGTAAAGAATGATAAACTGGAAGACTTCATACATAAATGGATGCATATTGAACATATACTGATAAGTAAAATAAACCAGACCTACATATGTAAATATCATATAGCCTCCCTAGCACAAGAACTCTATAAAAGAAATAAAAATGGAAGGGCATAACACAGATGAATGGAAATCAAAGACTTATATTAAACAACGAAGTGACTGCAAGCAGAGAAGAGAAAAAACATATCAGGAGCAAAATCATGCACTTATGTACGCAGGAAAAATCAGATATTGGTCCTATGAACCTGCAAAAGGTTTTTCACATTGATGATAGCAATGTGTAACACTGAAACTATGTTTGAAATGCCTGTTATTCTGGTCTTTTAGATGTGTACTGCTCCTAATGTAAGCTCATTTACTGCTATACTCTCTCTCAAGTAAATGATTCATTAACAGAAAAAAACAAAAAAGGGTATTAATTGAGAGTACAAGACCAGGCAAAATGCCATAGGCTTGACAGGCTACAATTTTTTACATCCTTGGATTTCTAAATGTTTGCGTAAAAATGTGTAACTGCTTTTATCACATTCTATAGAGATTTATTAGAATATCAATGGTTGATGGAAAATACCAATTTCAAACTAAGTCTAAGATGTTTGATATTTGAAAGACAGTGATGTTAAGCTCAATTATCTATGTTATAGAGTAACAGTATCATGAAGCTTCTCCTCTTTAGGGTTGAGAATGTAAGTTAACAGACCAAAAATTGGACAGAAAGAAGGTCTACGAGAATAGCCAACATTTTGGCCCTAGCTCTTTGAGGTCAGTGAGGACTCAGGACATGAGTGAAGCTGTGCTGTAACATCGTATAACTCAGTGGTGGCCCAAATTTTCTGGTCAAGGAGATTACAGCACCTCAGAGGAATGGGATAAATAAAGTATAGTGTGTCTAAGAAGAGTCACCTAGAGAAAAACCATGCTCTCAGACTTTCATAGAAAGTAAGCTGGTCAAGCAAGGGCCATTACACATCCCAATGGCTGACACTGACAACAATTCTACAAAGCACTGTACATGGTCCCAAAGTTAATCTTTCAGGTGTTTTGACCTTGGAAGATACAAAAGATGAATGTTTATTTATACAGGTCTTGCTTTCACTTGCCCTTGATCACCCAACAGAAAAGCTTAATTGCAAGGCATAAAATGCAGAGCTAGGTCAGTATAATGAGCTGTAGAGGCTTAAATGAACAGCCTCCAACATTGCCAGTTTCACCGGTAACCCAATGCAATTATGGAACATTGGACTATGTATAGAACTACTTCCTCTCAGTTCAAAGAAACTCTTTCTTTTTTAATTGTCTTTCCAATGTTGATTAGAAAATTTGTCATGTCTACACCCTGTGCTCTGTATAACTACTATGAGGAATCAATTTGCAATGTGTGAATTATTGTGAATGTACTAACATGTTTTGAAACTATCATATTGTTATTTCTTATTGAAAGTAATAAAAATAGGGGCTGTGGAGATAGCTCTGCAGCACAAGTGCCTGCTTGGCAAGTGCAAAGTTGTGAGTTCAAACCCTGGTCCCACAAAAAAAAAAAAAAAAAAAGTAATAAAAATAAAATAATTAACAGTCTAAAAAATAAAAATACTAGAAAATATCAAATTATAATCGGAAAAGATTTATTTTGGCTCATAGCTCTGGAGGCTCTAGGCCTTAATCAGATGAATTCATAGCATTTAGGTGTCTGGTAGATGTGACAGATGGCAATTGAAAACAATGTATGGTTGAGCAAAACTGCTGACCTCATGGCTAGGGAGCAAAACAGAGAAAAAATATGTGGCCAAGATCCTCCAATTTTCTCGAATGAGAAATCCCACTGAGGTAAAGTTCTTCAGATAGGCTCCACCTCTCAGAGATTTGATCATGCTGGATATCAAGTGCTTACTATGTAGACCTTTGAGAGGCACTTCAAACGCCAACTACCGCAACCTATTCTCTGAAAGACTTTTCAGACACATTTTCTGATAAGTGGATGCTGCATGGTGCTTGCTCCAATGCATATATGCGTGTACACTTCACCCAAGACAGTGGTCTTGGCAGATCTTTCATCGTATGCAAGGAGATGAGAAATCCTAGATTATCAGAGTAGTCTACTGCATGAAGAACAGTTTAATTCTTTCAGTCATGTCTGTTCTGTCTCCAACGCAAAATTAAGGTTGTTTTAATCCATTGATTTATTTGTACATTATATTGTTAAATATAAGACTTAACCATGCTAGTATATTTCTGGCAAGACATAAATTCATTATACATCTAATAATACTTTTATTAGAAAAGTAGAATATAGTAACTAAGTTCATATCCACTATATTCTGAAAGATTGTGGAGCCAATATTAATGACACAAACTTGAGAAAATTTCATACAGGTAGTGATCAATATATATGATGAAAAAAAGAAAAAAATAATAAATAAATATGATGAACATTTAATTTAAAATATATTACAATAAAGTCAAATTGCTATTAATCTCCCTCAAAATATTCCTTGTCACTTCAGATGCACTTACCCCATCATTCTTGCCATTTCCTAAAGCAGGTCACAATTCTCATTTGTCTGTTTATCAGTTATGTGAATGTTGCTAGTGGGCATCCCCCCCAAAAAGTGGAAAATATGACATGACTTGTGAGCCCTCACCCCCCTTCTTCAGATCATTGACATGCTGCTCTGTCTCTTCTCCAAAGTAAAAATGCCTACAAAAATAAAATGTTTTAAACTGATTCAGGACATTGAGTCCCAGACAGTGGCACTACAAGCACTCAATAGTTTCCAGAAC
Source organism: Myocastor coypus (assembly GCA_004027025.1). Taxonomy (NCBI): domain Eukaryota; kingdom Metazoa; phylum Chordata; class Mammalia; order Rodentia; family Myocastoridae; genus Myocastor; species Myocastor coypus. Next base: position 26,731 of record PVJA010001569.1, read on the forward strand.
TCTTCAGAAAGTGTCAAGAACAATGGAATGTATTTGAAACAAGGAGAACAAATTTGAAGAGGATTAATGGTAATGTATCTTTTATTATGACAACTTTTTTTTTTTTTTTTTTGTCTTTTTGAGACAGGGTCTCGCTATGCAGTTGAGGCTGGCCTTGAGCTCACTTTTGTAGCCCAGGCCGGTCTCGAACTCGCACCAATCCTCCTGCCTCAGCCTCCCGAGTGCTGAGATTACAGGCGTGAGCCACCACGCCCGGCCAATTATGACAACTTTTGAAAATACAAACATACAAATTTTTTCAATCACATCCAGTTACTATTCTTAGCACAAAAGTTTTTTTGTTTTGTTTTGTTTTTGGTGAAATCGACATCATGCAGTAAATGTTAAAAGTAGTAGACATGACGTTCAAAGAAAAATACAATATTTATATGAGCCTATCATTCACATTCAGTAAATGTTACTTCTAAGTACTATTACCATTATATTACTTTAAAAATGTATATAGAGAGATTGTTGAATTTGCCATGAGTTCCTGAATATGGCATATTTATTATTTCTGTATCAATAGTACTATAGTTGTTGTAGAGAATTCATAAACAATTCATAAGTCATTGTTCTGTATTTCAGTTAAAGCACCAGACTTCAATGCTAAAATATCTAGTAAGACTCTTTTAATAACTCTGTTTGTTACACAAAAATATGCTGATTGATATATTTATTTTCACATTTAATAGACTAATGAACCTATTACACACCAGAGAAACTTTATATTTGTATTTTATGACAGTGTTCTACATGGAAACTGAAAAAAAAATTCTTAAAGAACCTAGGTTCCACAGGTTAATAATGTTAGCATTACGTGAAAATTTAATTCTTTGGTAAATCTCTAAGGAAAAATGCCTTTTCACCCTAAGAGAATAATTTTTGGCCAAATTAGACCCTAAAAAATCACTAGATTTTTTTAAAGTTTCTAGGAGATCTTTATCTAATGTAGTCTGTACAGTAACAAAACAGTAAATTTCAATTAACAAACACATTAGATGCAGCTTAGAAGTTTCTTACCTGTCACTATGAACCTTTGAGATTCTCCTAAGAGGACATAATTCTAAAATCCAAATCATCTTCCCCTCTCTTTAATTGTGTCTGCCCAGCAAGCAATAAAACATAAAAATTTCCTGGCTTCACTGACAAATATATTAAGTCACAAGGGAATCAAAAATACTCAAACATATTAGAATTTAAATTATTAACAGCACAAGCTCCACAGATGCAGGTAAAATATAAAAAGGTACCAGTCATAGATTTCCCTTGAACTTCTGCTCCCAACCACCTCTGGAAATATGTTTACTAGTTAATTTGTCTGTATTGTCCTCAAACAAAGAGCCACTTTTTATTGGCAGGTACAGAAAAAGCTTAGAAAAGCTACACAAAAATGATGCAATAAAAAAAGGGAGAGATGGCCTTGCTGAGAAGGCAGTTCTTTCTGATTTTCTGTAATAGACTTCATTTTCCCATGAAATTAAATTTACAGTATATCTGCTAGACACTGGGACCCCAGAGAAGCTTTGTGATTCCCTGCCTTAACATTAAAGTAGGCATTTTCATGAGGTAGACATTTCAAGCCAAATAACTGGTTATGGGAGCTATTTACAGAAAGTCTTTATTTAAAAAGAAAATGGAGAGATACTACCATTTCCAGAAATTGTTACTACATAGGAACACATTCAAATTTTGTTTTCCTTTGAGAATATACCTAAAAAGCTAAACACAACATTAGACAATTGGAAGCTTTTTGCTCCACTACAACACTGCCATGTTTATTATGCTCACTCATAATCTAACATTTATCAGGTGACAGAATGCAATTGAACAGTAGAATCCTATTCCAACAGTGGGCAATCACATTGTAATAAAAATCCAGCCGTGATTTTACTTTTGGAGTAGATATTGTGTCAGGTGGTGTAGTGTACTGAGCATAATCCTTGAAGGAATCTACATCAAGAAGACAAGGAAATATAACCTGGAAAACAATCCAGCATATAGTCTGGTAAAGGGGCTACAGTGCTCTGGGCTTTTATTGTGGCTTCAATTTCCATAAGAATAAAGAAAAAAATTGAAATTGACAAAACTTGAGAGAAAAATCATTTGAAGTCAGAATTTAGGAAGTGGGATTCGGGCCCCAGTGAGATAAGATTACCTACCAAATATTTGATTTTATGTATTTCTCAGAACAAATTCTGCATTTATTGAAAGACTTTTAAGTGAAAGCACCAGAAAGTGAATTCTATAAGAGTAGAAGGAAAATAACTTATTAAAGAGTATTAATAAAATCATTACCCAAAACCAGGCAACTTTATAGTGATACAATTATTCAAGATAAGCTGGCTTTGAAAATCCCACGGTAAATGCCAAATCAAGACTTGAAGAGTCATAAAATGATTTCTATACTGAAAAATAAGACAGTAAGTCTCCAACTCAATCATCTTTCTACCAGGATGTGCAATTTCTGAAATAGATCAACAATAATGATACGCAACTCAAAGCTCTTACAAGCCTGAGACTTAGTCAAGATATTACTGAGAGTGGGCATGGTAGTGTGTGCCTGTAATTCCAGTGCTTCAGAGGCTGAAAATAAGAGAATCACTGCAGGTCCAATCTACAAAGTAAGACCCTGTAGACCCTGTACTAAACACATAAAAAGGTTATTCTTGATATTGTTTGGTAAACAGAATGTCTTTTTAGTTTTGAAGCTTAATGCCACCCAAGTGCAGCACTATACATATTGATGTGCCTACTGTGCACCATGGGATAACACAAGAAAACTAAAACGTCTTAGAACATAGGCAGTCCAACAGTCCTAAAGAAGTGATTAACGAAGTTCAAGTCAAATGATGGAGATGAAAAGACAAATGACAGAAGCCACAACACTTTATTTTAAAAGATTAATCAGTGTAGGATACTTGCAACAGGAAGAAATAACTTAGGAAGCATGAACATCTAGACTAGAACCTGGTGAAACAAGTACAAGTGGTGGGGAACTGGCCAGCTCACCTGGATAGCAGATATAATAAATAGGGCTGCTCATTTCAGAGGCAGCTCTAGGCTGAACTTTGACAGAGACACATGGCGTTTGAGAACTGGAAGAGAGCTAAGTGGTTTGGGCTTATTGCATTATTTTATGGGTGAGAAAACCTAGGTCTTGGACATTTTATATAAAGCAATCTAAATTGTCATCCCCCATTCTTTAAATGAGAATCATAGAAATTGTTCAAAGGAAAATTTTGATAAATATTTCATGTGGAAAAGGGTATTCATCTCTGAAGAACTGATGTGAGTTCCTGTACTGTGAGTTGTGACTTGTGCATATATACATCTCTGCTCCTTTTCCAACAAAATGTGAGCAGTTTTTTCGCTTTATAAGTTTTAATTAAAAGATTATGGATAATATTTGAAAGTCTTTTTGAACACTAAACATTGCACAAATGACCTTTTAAAAGTAATTTCTTTCTGAAAAGTTCATTTTGAAAATAATGCATAATGCTGCTTATGTTGAGGATGACAGGACATAATGAAGAACCTAAGATGTAAAGCCTGTGGCTTTGGGAACCTTGCCACTTATCACGATACATGAATTTTTATCACAAAAGTTGTGCTTCAGGAATTTGAGAACTTTTTCAGAAAATCAGCGCTGCCCTGAGAGCTTGATCAATTATCAGGAATCCATTCCTAGAAAGGTGCATGTCCTACATACATCAAAAAATAAATAAATAAATAAATAAATAAATAAATAAATAAATAAATAAAACCTTTCACATAAAATTCCAAAATGTCTAAAAACCTGAAATTAAGTACACATACAAAGCAAAACTCAAGTAAAAAGTTATTTGTAAAATTTTAAAACTATTTTTATTTTTTTAATTTATATGATAATTTCCTACAGGAAATGAAGTTATTCTGAAAGTTATACTCATTCATGCCCACTGCGCTTGTTGACACACACCTATACTCCTAAGAGGCTGAGGTGACAGAATCACGATAAGGTCAATTTGTACTACATAGCAAGAACGTGTCCCAGAAAATAAAAATAAAAATGTAAATATAAAGGGCATATACACTGAATCTATATTCCAAACCCAAAGTAAGCAACTCAACCCTTATATAAAAAAGGAACAATGAAATGCATGTTATTCCATAACAGTAGTCTATAATAGTATTGTCTGTATAAGAAAGATAGTATAAATCCTGATAAAATTTTAAGACAGAAATCATACATTGAAGCATGAAGATAAGCAGCTAGAATTAAAAGGGATCTATGTAAATTGGAAGATTTTTAAAATTCTAGAATGCTCAGCTTGTGAAATACATTAATTGATACTAAGAGAAGTTAAAATATGGAAGTGACTCCTATTGAAGACAAATATAAATACTGATTTCTCAGTATCAAAAATCTGAATACTATTTATAATCTACACATTCACATACATACTGTTTTCTACGCATGGAAAATTCTAAGTTTGAATGGACCTGTTATAATTATTTCTATCTAAAACCATCTTTGCTGAATCCTAATTATTGTTATATTTACTATAACTGGATGTCTCAGAGAAACTACCTCTTATAAGAAGCCAATTTGTAAGAACTCGTCAAGCTTTACTTGAAGAGTCTTTTATTATGGTGACAAAGGACCTAAGTATACACCATATAATGAACAGCTCAAAGAACTCTACTCACATAATGCTACTATGAGTATCTCTATTAGCACTTCTTCCACCCCTGTAATTATTTCTTTACTTATCAGTCTCTCCATCTAAACTAGGAATTTTCCAGAAGAGCCATGATTTGTTTATTTTTATACCCATATCTTTTTTAAAATTTTTTTAAAGAGAAAAATAAAAATTACACAGAATTTCAAAAGATGTGATAGGATATTCACAATGGTTATTATACTGCATATGGTTATCTTCAAAACAGTTTCCAGGGCCCGGCGGGATGGCTCAGTGCTCTAAAGTGCCTGCTTGGGGAAGCTTGGGCGGCTTCAGGGACCGCGGTTCAATCCCCGGCACCACATGCTGTGCCAGCCCTGCCCTTGGGGTGGGCTGAGCCGGCCATAAAAATGAGTGAATAAACAAAGGTTCTGAAACAAGAAAATAAATAAATAAATAAATAAAATTTAAAAAAAACCAAACAAACAGTTTCCTATGTTGCCAGACATAGGCATGAAAAACTGATCAAATGATATAAGCCTTAACTTCTATTCAATTAACTAATAGATATTAGTAGTACAATTATATTAGCTAATCTATATATTCCCTTCCTTCTTTTTTCCTTTTGCCAATTTCAGTTGTTCATTCTTTTGAAAGTTTCTTTTCCTTTCACAATATCTATGAATACACAACCACATAGATGTCTTAAATGTTAAAAATAATTTATAGCAGATAACAAAATTATCAAAATAGGAATAGGAAGATTTTAACTACATTTAGGAGAGAATAGCCTAAAAATGAATGTTCTATGTTATAAAAGTAAAAATCTAAGAAATCTTAAATTCAGTCAGTAGCTATATAACTGAGATAGAAAAATAGAAAATACTTATTTAGGTGTGGGGGCAGGTATAAATGAGATGTGTCCATGGAACTGACAACACTGGAGGTGTGTCACTTCATAACACACTGTGAGTGAACTTGTGTGTTACCCCATTTTTGTATTTTATATTTTGCCCATGTGTTACTGTTTATATCCTGTCAAAATGATTTTTCCTACAACTATTTGACTTTCAATATTTCAAAACAGAGTTGATGCATTCCTAAGAAAGCTAAAGATAATAACATAGGTTCGTTCTCAACCAGAGCAATAAATACTTCCTTCACATAATTTTATAACTTCTTTTTTATGTGTGTACTTACAAAATCTTTACTTTCATGGAATGGAAAATACAGAAAGAAATAGGCAGATTCTTTTATTTTTCAATAATTACATATGGGTTCCTGATTTATTTCATTTATGAGTATGGTCTCTAGTTATATTCATTTACCTGTAAAAACCTTTAGTTTATCTTTCTTTTTTCTTTTCTTTTTATTTATTTTAATGAGAAAAAAGATACACTCAGCTCTGACAAAACAAAACAAAAAAAGGGGATATAAATAAAGGACTATTTTATAGTGATCTATCTATCTATCTATCTATCTATCTATCTATCTATCTATATGATAGAGTAGATATACAGCTACTTTCTCTTAGTTCAATGAGAAGATTTGTACTAACATTGTTTAGACAAGGCATCATGTCTGCATCTTGTCCCCTGAACAACTACGGCAAAGACAACAATATGCAATGTATTTATTATAACTGTCCTACTAACCTGTTTTGAAACTGTTTTATTGTAATTTTATAGCTTCTTTCTTCAACACCTACCTTCAGCTTCTTGATCATCTAAGTAATTTAAAAAGCAACTTTACAAAAATTTTACAAGCTACACAGATAAATATGAAATCTATACTCCTGTCTTTATCAGAACACATCCTTTGAGGACAGGATTTTTTAAAAATACGCCATTTCTCAGGTTTGTTCAAAAATTAGAAACTTTAAGAAACTTAGCTAAATGAGTCATTGCTCAACTGATGTCTGTGTTTTATACTCTGAGAAGAAAGATAAAAGGAAACCTTTCCTACAAAATATGGTTTGTCCATTTGAATTTTAAAATGTATACTCATAATCTTCCATTTTAATCCTTGATACATAGACAGAGAAATAAATACAGGGCTTAAATCAGAAGCAGAGAAAAAAAGTGACCTAAATAAAAGAAGGAAACATGGGGCTGGGGAGATAGCTCCATGGCACAAGTGCCTGCCTGGCAAGTACAAGGTCATGAGTTTGACTCCCAGTCCCGCAAAAAATAAAAGAAAAGAAGGAAACATAAAATGGCATGAAAGAGTAACACAAGTACCTTGTTTCAAAGGTGTCCAGAAACTAAGAACAGATGGACTTGACAGCATTTATTTTGATTCTGTGAGATGGAGACTGAAATGGCTAAGGGTTTGTTGCCATGAAGAATTAGAATACAGCAGTTAGAAGGGAGCCTGCAGATGTGTGGCCTTAAACAAGAGGTCTGTCTCAGGAGGTAGATTAAAACAGAGATGACTAGATTAACATGGAGTCTAAATCAAGTATGGAAGAAAAAGAATATTCTTTCACTGATATGAGACACTTTTTTATAATTGGGATAATTATAATTACATCAATCAGGGATAATATCTCAATAGATCATTCAGTACCAAAACCTATTAATCTGAATAGATATTCCAAAGCCGCTTTTGTTTTCTTTTCTTTTCTTTTACTTTTTTTTTTCTTTTTTTTCTTTTTTTTTTTTTTTTTTTTTTTTTTTTTTTTTTTTTTTTTTTTTTTTTTTTTTTTTTTTTTTTTTTTTTTTTTTTTGTCTTTTTGAGACAGGGTCTCGTTACGCAGTTGAGGCTGGCCTTGAGCTCACTTTTGTAGCCCAGGCTGGCCTCGAACTCGCATCAATCCTCCTGCCCCAGCCTCCCGAGTGCTGGGAGTACAGGCATGTGCCACCACGCTCAGCCCGCTTTTGTTTTCATTTCTTGCTTCTCTTGTCCTTCCTTCTTTTATACCAACTTCATAAAGCTTGTGTGATCCTCGTTTGTCCTACATCATTATTTATAGTGACTGTCTTTTCTTCTATTTCTCTACTTTTTACATAATCTCCTTTTAGTTTTTGTCCCTGAGAGCTTAATTGTCATATTGAGGGTTTATTTACTGCAGGTAACTTTTTAGTTTATTCTAAATTTTGTTATGTAGCCACAAATATAGTTGATATGGATAAAGGTCACAAATTGTTATAGTATTTTGTAATTTTCTACACTGTATTTAATGAAAATGTTTTTACTGAGTGTTAGCAAAAGTGATATGATTGCTCTAATCAGATTTTCATACTAGTATTTCTGAGATTGTCAAAGTGTCATTTAAAAATCACTATGGGCCAGTGCGAAGACCAGGGTATGGCCCGGTAAGCAGCATCTTCTCATCCCCAGTAGACTGGAGAAGTAGAACCTTGCAACAGACTCAAACTCCAAAATCCAGATATACCTGGAAGACACTTCCGAGAAGTCATCATTTCCTAAATGTTCTAAATACTATCAATAAATCTACCCAGCACAGGCAATTTATAGCCATCAATCTAAGAATTAAACTGAAAATTTCTATGAAAAAAAAAAAAAAAAGGCTGCACTTAAGCAAGATGAGACACCAGAAGTCTGGGTCACCAAGTTAAACCCAGGGAGCAGTGAAGCGAAACAATACAAAAGTCACCAATTTGGATTCTCTGAAGTGATAACAGCTGGAGTAATTAACCAGATGAAAGATGTTCTAAAAATATCAAATCAGATATAATTTCTCAGGTCAGTTAGCTCAGTGGATTAAAGCACCTACTTAGGCAGACCCAGCATTCAGTGGTTCAATCCCATCTGCTGTGCTGGCCCCACCCAGCCAATGGGCACACTGAGACAGCCATTAAGCCTAGGGGTGGTGGTATGCACCTATAATTCCAGTACTTGGGAGGCTGAAAACAGGAGACTCACTATGAGTCCAATCTGTGCATTGAGACCTTGTAGTCCCTGTAGAGCATGCACTAAATAGAACAAAAGAAAGAAACAAAGAATTTCTCAGATAACTGCATAATAAAAACCATGCTCAGTGATTTAGAGCCGAATCCTCTTTAAAGGGAGATCTTAGGAAGAAACTCCAAAAGATATCTAACATATTTAAAATTCCATTGAAAATAAACATAGCAGAATGAGCCACTTTGAGGACAAAATTAGAAATATGGAAGCCAATTTCAGTTAGTGATCGTGAAAAGAAAGATTTCTTTAAAATAGGAAGAAACCACAAGAAATAAATCGAGCAGCTGACAGATGATATGAAGAAGAATATCATAGGATTGATGAGAGTCGATGAAAAGCAGGTAATAGCGCAAATGGAATAAAAAATCTTTCCACAGATGTTACGGTAGAAAACTTCCCTGACAGAGAAAAAGAGTAAGATATATGCTGAATGAGGTGCATAGAATTACAATTAGCCATGATCAACAGAAGGCCTATACCAAGGTATAAAATAGTCAAGATTTCAGAAACTCAGCACAATAGAATATTAAAAGTAGTTAGAATTAAGAAGAAAGTCACCTGTAATGGAAAGCCATCCTGTGCACACTTCTCAGCCTAAACCCACTCGTCCAGCACAATGTGAAAGGAAACACTTCAATCACCAAAAAGAAATCTCCAGTCCAGATTGATATGTCCTGAAAATCGATTTCTGATTGAGACAAAGGTGTTGGTATCTTTGCAGGAGAAGTAATCCAAGATAAAGAGATAACAAATATATACCAAATATCAGTGTACTCCACTGTTTAAAGCAAATATCAATAGAAATAAAAATCAAATAAGCACTAATACAGTTATAACGGGGTATGTCAATACCTTACTGTCACATATAGATGAACTACACAAAAAAATCAATAAAGGTATTATAATTGAACCAAACTTTATAACACCACACAACATAAGAACACATTCTTCACAATTATACATAGAATTTTCTCCAAAATAGAAAGCATATTAACTGACAGAAAATATTTATGTAAATGCAAAAACTGAAGTTACCTCATACATAATAGTATAGATGATATTATAGTGCAATGACGCTAGAAATCCATAGCAAACCCCCCTAAAACTTGATAGACACATGGAAATTATGGTGTATACTCCTGAATAACACTTCATTCACAGATAAAATTGAAGAAGCAATTGTGAAGTTACTTCAGCTAAGTATAATGACAATACAGACCACCAAAATTTACGAGACACAATAAAAACAGTCAAATAAGGATAAGCCCCTGCTTGGCAATGAAAAATCCTAAGTTTGATCCATGGTGCCATGGGGCAGGGGTAGAACAGTCCTATGAGGGAAAGCCATTATATAAAGCCATTATGCACATCAGGAAAACTGAGCGAAAATAAGAAACTTAATGTTGAACCTTACACTTCCAGAAAAACAAAAACAAATCAAGCCCAAAGGTCATAAGATGGTGATTTTTTTCTTTTTACAACTTTATTTATTTATATTATGGTGAGCTCAGCCTGCCCTCGGGGTGAGGCTGGCACAGCATGTGGTGCTGGGGATCAAACCACAGTCCCTGAGGTTGCCTAAACTTGCTTAAGCAGGTACTTTAGACCACTGAGCTTTCTTGCTGGCCCAAAATCAATGAATCAAAAAGTTCATTATTAACAAATTCAATAAAAGAAATAAATACTTACCCAATATTATCAGAAAAGGAAAGGAAAGATTCAACCCCATTCAATTTTGAAAAAAGGTGTGCAAAAACTCACAAGATAATTATGCATCTTTCAATAATTTGCAAGGACCAATCAGATCACTCAGCAGGCTAAAGCACTTGATTAGGCAGAACGCAGTGGCTACTGTTGGATCCCTGTCATGCCATGTTGGCCCCACTCCAGGGGTGCAGTGAGATGGCAATTGAGACTGGGCATGGTGGTACACACCTGTAATCCCAGCACTTGGGTGGATGAAAATAAAATCACTATGAGTCCGATCTATGTAGTGAGACCCTGTAGATCCTATAGATCCTATACCAAATGCATAAAAAGACACACACACACACACACACACAGATTTGTATTCTAGTGAGATGAAAAATACATAATAAATGGACACATTTCTAGGTACATATGAATTGCCAATCCATAAGATACACAATTTCAAATAAACCAATACAGTCAATGAAATTGAAGATACAAATAAAAATCTACCAACAAAGATAATCCCAGACTCTGATATATTCACTGTTGAATTCTATAAGACATTTAGAGAAAACTTAAAATGGCTACTTCTCCAATGAAATTGAAAGGGAAGCAACACTCCCAAATTCATTCCTGGAAGCAAGCATTAACTTGTTACCCAAAACTGAGGAGGAGACAACAAAGGAAGATAACTATAGGCTAATATTGCTAAGGAACATAGATACAAGATTCTTACTTATATGCTGGCAAACAGTATGCAACAAGTCATCAAGAAGATTATGCACCATAACCAAGTAGGAATCATTCCAGATATGCAGGGATGGTTCAACACATGCAAATCAATAAAGTAATACTTCATATTAACACAAGGACAAAACCCATATGATGCAGAAAAAGCATTTGAAAAAGTCCAAAACTTATGATATTTGCCCTACATAAAATTGAAACTTATGGTCTTTATCTCGGTCTGATAAAGGCCATCTATGATAAGCCAATAGCCAACATCATACTAAACGGATGAAAATGGAAAGTTTCACTCTAAAATCTGGAACAAGTTAAGGATGTCCACAGTAGCCCTTTTAATCCATATGACTCTAAAAACACTAGCCTGAGTAATTAGACATGTAAAAGAAATGAAGATAATATGGATAAGAAAAAAAGAAATTAAATAATCAATATTTTCAGATGACAGGAGGCTACATAATGCACTTCAAAATTCCACTAAAAATCTTTTATATTCCATAACCAATTGCAGTAGCATAGCTGGATATAAAGTCAACACTGAAAACTCAATAGCTTTCCTGTACACAAAAAGTAACTCACTGACAGAGAAATTTAGGAAATAACAACTTTAACAATAGCATTCAAATAATGAATCAATCTCACAAAGTAAGTAAAACACAGTTGAACAGGTATTTTGAAAGCTATAATATTTTGAAAAAATGAGATTGAAGAGTATATCAGAATATGGAAAGATATCCATACTCTTAAGCAGGAAGAACCACTATAGTAAATATGAGCATACCACCAAAATTCTTATGCACATTTAATACAATAATGAAAATTCCAAAAACATATCCCTCAGAATTAGAGAAAATTATCTTAAAATTCATGCAAACCTGAAGAGACATAGAATAGCCGGGACAATTCTCTATGAAAAAGCAAGGAAGAGCACATCACAGTCCCTGACCTGAAATTATGCTACAGAGCTACTATGATAAAAGCAGCATGACTATGGCAAAAAAAAAAAAAAAAAAAAAAAAAAAAAAAAAAAAAAAAAAAAAAAAAAAAAAAAAAAAAAAAAAAAAAAAAAAAAAAAAAAAAAAAAAAAAAAAAAAAAAAAAAAAAAAAAAAAAAAAAAAAAAAAAAAAAAAAAAAAAAAAAAAAAAAAAAAAAAAAAAAAAAAAAACCCACCTTCAAATGAACAGATTAGAAGATGAAGATGCAGACATACTTACACCTTACCTTTGACAATGATACCAAGTACAGTCACTGGGGTAATAATACCCTCTTTGGGCCAGCCAAATAGCTCAGGGGATTAAAGCTGTTACAAGTAGCACATGTGCCAGGGGGTCGATCCCTGGACCTGCCTGCCAACCCTGCCCCCAGGGCACACTGAAATGACAATTGAGATGGAAGTGGTGGAATGTGCCTATACTCGAAGCTCTTGGGAGGCTGTAAACAGGCAGATTACTGAGTCCTATCTAATAACGAGAAACTAAACACCCTGGAGATTCTTCCCTAAAATTAAAAATAAAAGAGTCTCTTTGATAAATAGTACTTTAAAAAATGATTAAAACCAAACACATGGCTTTCACCATGTACTAAACTAAAATAGAAATTGAGTATAGATCTAAATATTCAAAAAAAAAAAAAAAACCAGAGGTACTATGTCTGCTGGAAGATAGAATAGGTAAAACTCCTGAGGCCATCAGTGTAGTCAAAGATGTTATGGACTGAGGCCAGGGAGATAGTTCAGTGGAATAAGTGCTTGCCTGGCAAGCACAGGGTCCTGAGTTTGATCCCCAATACTGAAAAAAAATTTTAACAATTTAAAAAAAGAAATCTTTATGGACAAAACCCCATCACTCAGGAACTATCACCAACACTCAACAAATGAGATCTTGTCTTACGAAAAAACTTGCAAAACAAGAGAAACTATCAACAGATTGAAAGGACAACCTATTATTTGGGAAAATATTCTGACAAATATTTCTCAGACAAAGGAGTACTATATAGAATGTATAAAGAACTCAAAATTCAGACCTCCCACAAATTTCAAGAGCCAATCTGGAAATGGACATCTGAAGTGAAGAGACATTTCTCAGATGAAGTAGTGCAAATGGCAAATGAATGCATGAAAAAATGTTCAACACCACTGGTTATTCAAGAAATGCAATTTTACTGTTTTTTGTACTCCCTAACAAAATTTAAAAGGCATATAAAAAGATTATAATTTTAAAAAGCACGAAGTTTCCATCTCACCCTAGAAAGATGGCTATTATTAAGAAATCAACCAATCCAAATGCTTGTGGGGTTTCAAGATAAAACTTACCCTCCTCCACTATTGGTAGGAGTGTAGACTGGTCCAGCTTCTATGGAAATCACTGTAGACATTCCTCAGAGAAGTGAAAATGGCGTATCTGTACAATGCAAGTGTTACTGTTATTGGTACTTTTCCAAAACAATTAAAAGTACCAATGCAGAGTAATATATGCACACTCATTTTTATAGCAGCATAGTTTGTGATACCTATATGTTGGAAACAGTCAAAATGCCATCAACTGACAAATGGATACATTAAATGTGTAGTATTTTTATGCAATGGAATACTACTTAAGTATAAGTAAGATTAAGCTTGAGGCATTTGTAGGTAAATTGATGGACCCTGAAGCCATACTTTTAAGTGAAATAAATTGGATACTCTTATATAAATACTACATTGTTTCTATGCTGTGAGAAACTGAATTTAATATTGTGAATAAGACAAAAATGTTCAAATGGGAATAGGAACTAGCGATGGGTGAGAAGAAAATATAAATGATGAGAAAAGAACAAAAATTGGAAACAACATTGTTATAAATAAGGAGAGTAAGAGGGGTTCAAGAGAGCACAGGGGAATGGGGAAAATAATCAAATTATATATATAGTCCCTATAATGAATGTGATTATTAGGTATACATAAAATATACAAATAAACTTAATTAAAGAAAAATATCAAAGAAACTTAAAGAACAAACAACACAGTATTAGCTTCTTAATTTGATTTGAAAATTATATTTTTACATCTTTCAGAGTATCACTAAAATATGCCCATTTGGAACTGATAATATATAGCAGGAAAAAATTTTAATGAGAAATGAATAATATAGAGCAAGCAAAATAAGACAAAATGAAATAGGGGGGAGATAGCAAAGTACTTTCCTGGCATGTGCAAGGGCCTGAGTTTAATCCCTGGCTCCACAAAAAAAAAAAGAAAGAAAGAAAGAAAGAAAGAAAGAAAGAAAGAAAGAAAGAAAGAAAGAAAGAAAGAAGAAAGAAAGGAAGGAAGGAAGAAAGAAAGAAAGAAAAGAAAAAAATAAGGAAAATCAAATAAAAAGCAAGTAAATATTAATTGAAGCAAATTGGCTAAATACCTTAATTACAGTGTGACAAGAGCAAAGCTGATGTCTTGAAACCTTAAAACATTTAATTTCCAAGACACAAAACTAAAATGTCAAGTTATAGTATTATAAATAAATTTAAAAAGAAACTATCAATTACTTAAAGTTGATAAAGCTATTTTATAAATATAAAATTATTAATAACAGAAAATGTTCAATGGTTAAAGTAACTCAGTGAATGATAAAATTTAATTTCAGAAGAATATATGATTCTTTTTTTTTTTTTTTTTTTTTTTTTCAGGACCGGGGTTCAAACTCACAACCTTGCACTTGCCTAGCAGGCACTTGTGCCTTGGAGCTGTCTCCCCAGCCCCATGATTCTTAATTAAAAACAATCTAAAAAAATTAAAAGGCACTCTTCTATTTTTCCATTGCTGAGACGTAAAATTTTCCAAACCCAAATTTAGCAAAGAAACATTTCACTTGCTCAGAGTTTCATGGGGTGGGTTCAGCCCGTGATTGGATGGCTCCAGAGCAGAAACATCATAGAGGAAGAGCATAGAGGAGAATAGGTGCTCAGTGCATGGTGGCCAGCAAGCATAGCAAGGGTATTTTGCCAGTGAGGAAGAGGCCAGGAACCATAGAGTAACCCAAAGCCGGGCCCATGACCCAGGCAGAAACACTTAATAAGTTGACCCTCAATTCTAACTACTACACCCCAAATTCTCTCTACTTCATAACCAAGCACAGTTTTTAAAACCATACTTAATTTCCAACTAATAAAATAGTGGGTTCAAAATTTTGCCTGCCATAATAAAAATATTTGATGCAGAACTGTGAATGTAACAATTTCCTTCTTGACATAGAAGGCAAAGATTTCATTGGGTCATTCTTACTCTTTCCCAAGTAATACATAAATTAAATATTATAAGGTAGATTTTAAACTACAAAAGTACCAAAATAAGTCAATACAGATACAAAGGAAATTTAAAAAGCATATCTGCTTAACACATGTATATATATGCACAAGCACTTTTCATGTGACAAAAACACAATAATCATAACTCTCATTCTTATAACAATTTATATGGTCCTTTCTCAACCTAAAAGCAACCAGCTATATGCATGTCACAGCTTCATGGTGTGCTGCCTTGAACTTTCATCTGCTAGACTAATTATTCCATCACACTTATACTCAGCATTGTGCAAGGTCTTGCGATATAGAAATATAGACAAACTATTTGCTCAAGTTTAACAACATAATCTCTAATTCAACTTCCAATGCTATCTTTGTTTCCAAATGAAACTCCTGGTCTTGTCCTGTATTGTTCTTATTCCTATCAGATTTCTGGTCTTTTGAGCTCCAACCAGAATTATCTATAGGGCTCTAATTACATCATTCTAAGGCTTTTTAGCCCAATGTTCCAAACATTTTCAAAATTTTCTTTCAGCTAATTCCAAAGCTTTTTAAACTATGTGGCCAGGTATAACAGCAGTGATCACACTTATCCAGTATTTTTGTACTACTCAGCTTTTTAAGCTTCTGGAACACAGTGCCTGATACCCAAAACTTAGAGAAGTATTTAGTTTAGCTCACAGCTTCAGGAGATTCTGTTTATAGTTAGTTGGCTCAGAAACCGAAACCTCTTGGAGGAATGATGTGGAGAACAGATGCTTAGCTCATGGTGGCTGGGAAACAGTGAAGGAGAATAACATCAGAGAGGGAGAGGTGATGGAGCAGACCCACATAGATATGCCCACAACCGTGCTCCAGAATGTCTTGGGCAGATCCTAAGGTAAATCACGTTGACACTTCTCCGTAATGGCTACAGTAAATAATCATACTAGCCAGGCGTGGTGGCGCACGCCTATAATCCCAGCATTCGGGAGGCTGAGGCAGGAGGATTGGTATGAGTTCGAAACCAGCCTGGGCTACAAAAGTGAGCTCAAGGCCAGCCTGAACTGCACAGTGAGACCCTGTCTCAAAAAGACAAAAAAAAAAAAAAAAATGATCATACTGAATAAGAAATGAATATATCACCATAAGGTAAGAAATTTTAGTACAGCTTCGTAAGTAACTATAGAGACAAAATACAAATTTTGTGCATGAAATAATTAACACTGCTATATCCAATGGTCCTATAGAGAAAATTTTCACTCTAAAACTAGACAACATACAATTAAACATAAACATATTTATGAATTCTATTCATAAGCTGAACCATAAAATAAATCTTAAATGATAACAGGCAATTAGTACGCAAATCATATTCTCTGACTACAGTGCAACTATTAAACATTAATAAAATCTTGGAAATTAAGAAATGGTTATAAGTCTTGGACAGAACAAATAAATAAAGCTAAATTACTTTAAACTAGGTGATAGTAACATTTTCTAATTAAAACCTGTGGAATACTATTAAAGTGGCATCCATGGGTTAAATTAGCACATTTGTATAATGTGTCTTAAATCCTTCATTTCCTTTCAGCTCTCTCCTTCCCCTTTCCTCCACAACTCCAGTCTTCTTCCTCTAGGAAAGCTCTCTTTACTTTCTATTGTCAAATTCTTGTTTTGTTCCTAAATTTTATTTTGAATTTGTCAGTCTAGTTACCAACACCATTAATATACCCATCAATTTAGATTTTATTTATTGTTTCCTATTTTCTGTTTGATATCTCTACTTCACCACTCATACTTCTCGAGATTATGTTCCAGCATATATTCTATAATCATACATCCCTCAGAAGGTTTGCCATACATAGAAGCAGGGTGTGTGACTTGAGGTTAAACCCAGCACTCACGGGTACATTCTCTATGTTTGCTTTCCCAAGGGTATCCATGATTATTTGTACTAGCTGCATGTCCTTTTGTAGGATTTTGAAGGGGTGGATACTTATCCAGTGCTCCAAAAGTAGGCCTAGCCTGCATTGTAGAATGTAAATTTATGTGGTATATTAAACATGAATGGTGCATCTTTTGAAGTGTTGTCTTGGGTAGTAGAAAATAAAGCATGGATGATAAATCAGTCAAACATTGCTAATGACCTATAAGAAAATGGGCACAGCAACCACTTATAGATGAGAAAGTGACTCAATAAACATGTGACATAGCCGGGCGTGGTGGCGCATGCCTGTAATCCCAGCACTTGGGAGGCTGAGGCAGGAGGATTGGTGCAACTTCGAGACCAGCCTGGGCTACAAAAGTGAGCTCAGGACCAGCCTCAACTGCATAGCGAGACCCTGTCTCAAAAAAAAAAAAAAAAAAAAAAAAAAAAAAAAAAAAAAAAAAAAAAAAAAAAAAACATGTGACAAGATGCTTAATCTATGTCTTGATCACTTTTGTGTTTCTGATACCTAATATTTGATGCCCACAAATTAAAGGAAAGGTATATATATATATATTCATAGCAATCCTCCTATGTCCAGCCTCTCAAGTGTTGGGATTACAGCTTGTGCCACCACACCAAGCCTCAGTTGCCATCTAAGTGTTCCCTGGGATGGAGCCAGCATCACATCAGGAATAGAACCCTGGTCCCTGACTTTGTCTAAGCAAGCACTTTAATCCACTGAGCTATCTGGCCAGTCGTGGACTCGTGATATTTAGAAGTTGGACTTCCAAGTCAGCTGAGTATGAAGCAGAAATGACAAAGAAGAAGGAAAACAGCTCATATTATGGCACTCAGGAAGCCAAAAATGAGCAGTGGAGGAGATGTACCCTTCCAAGTCAGCCACCCAGTGACTCACCTCCAACATGCTCCTAATTAATGCAAGTCTGCTGTGGTTTTGTCATGAACCCATCACCTTCCAGCAGCCCCATCTCTGAACTCACAAGGTTGTTCTGGGACACCTCAGATCTAAACCATAACAATTTCATTAGTATATAGGGAAAAGAAAGTGCAAATCATAACAAAATTCTATATCATATCCTTCAGATGTCAAAAATAAAACTTCAAAAATATTTGCAAGGCTGTGGTCCAACAAGAGTACTACTGGTAGGACTGTCAATTGGTACATCCACTTGGGGAAGCAAGTTTGCATTGATAGAAAAAGTCAATAATGTTTGTGCCTTATACAGTTCTGTTTTTAAGTATAAACAACTACATGAGAAGCACAACATATTTTCAAGTATTCTTATTATAATATAAATTATAATAAGTAAATAATAGTTGGTTGACAATGTTATTCAGCTGTTGAAATTGAGGCATCTGGAAATGATGCTGAATAGCATCAGTCTTCTATCTGGACAAGGTTTGAAATGACTCTGCCCTGGCCCTTCTCCATAAGCTGACCAGTCCATGAGACTGAAGCCTGAGATTATTCTCCACCCTCATATTATCCTCAGGAAAGCTGGCATCGCACAACATCCACAGATTGCCTCCATGACCTATGCCATAAATGTGTCCAGGTTGGAAACAAGCTAAACAATGCTGTCATAGCCTGGAAAATGATCAAGATGAAACTATTGCTCAGAGACAAGGAAGGTGGGCATGGTGTGTATAGACTGCACAAGATGAAAAGAAAACAGCAAGGAGGCAAGTAGAGCGGTAGTCACCCTACTTCTCTGAGTTTCTGATATACACAGTGAAGAAATTTGGGAATTCTCAATGAAGCCCGGTCTTCCAGATAACTATGAAGCTATTTGCCCCAAACTTGATACATAAGTTTCAAATGTTTGGCTATATGATATGGAGGTCTCCATTTGAACTCGAGCCCTAGGCCCCATAAAAGTCAGCAAAGCTTATTATGACATCTAAAAGGAGCCTCATCAACAGAAAAAAAAACTATGAGAAAAATACATAAGTCACAGTGCAGGATACAAACTGTACAGTGACCACATTAATGGAATAAATAGATACTACACTTGATCTTAGCCAAAAGGCCGAGAAGTGATAATGGAATAAATAGAAATACACAAAAATTTTAAAAATAATAGAAAATGTAAGTCATAGCAAGAAATCTGAATGTTTTCATGTCTCTGAATCTTTAATCTTTTTATCAAAAACCCTGAAAAATGACCTAGATGAATAATTATAATGAAAACAATTGCTTTGTATGATTTTTGAGACCTTTATTTTATATTAGAGATTACTCTAAAATCTCATATTCTATTTAAAATATAAAAATGTGAGTCATTAGCTCAAAACAAAGAATGTGAACCAGAGTTAATTTAGCCAGTTTTTCAGTTCCTTAAATCTTTAAACATTCTATGAGGTTTTTTGCTCCTTTTCAACATCTCTATTGTCTTTTTCTTTCCCTTTGAGTTAATCAAATTGAATTATAATTGCTTTATAGCAGAAATAACTTTTCTAGTATACACTTTTTATTCCAGAAGCCCTACCTTACTCCCTCTTCTTGAATTGCATAAGAGGTGAATATGCTTAAGCGTGATTTTAAGTACATGTGTGAATCTAAGAAAATGTGAATTTGGTGTTTTCCTAAATCTTGAGTCATCTTGTAAAAAAAAAAAGTATCTATGGAAACACATTTTCTAAATTCAAATAGGAAAACCCAATTATTTCAATCTAAAAGAGATAAGATCTAAAACCAAGTGAATATTCAAAATATGGAAAATATGCTACAAGGATTTTTTTGCCAAAAATAAACCCAATAGAAAAAAAAGAGAGGAATAATTTATGTTATATAAGAAGAAGCATGGAACTCAGTTTCTGACAATCAAGTTCCTGGCATTTCCATATGCTCTATTTCCCCAACTAGAATAGAATCTTTATCATCGCTGAAACCTGTATGTAGAATAATATTCATAGTTATATATGTTGAGTGAAATAATAAATTAATAAAGGATCAATGAATGCATGAGGAAATAGACGATTTCTTAACACATCCCTTGTTTGGAGTCTATTTACTTATTTTTAGGCTACAAACACATTAAATCTGACTTAGGTTTCTTAGAGCTGCTAGGCTTCTCTCATTTTTTAAAGCTTTTTTTCCATTTAGAGCACTTTGATATATAAAATTACAGAGAGCTTAAAAAGTTAAATATTAGTTCAGAAAGTATAATCATTGATAGGTTCTGGCCTTAGTATGAATTGCTGAGTCATGGTGGTCATGTAATATGGCTGAAGCCCTTAAAACAACAGCTTATCTTCCCAAAGCCCACCTGCCCCTTCTCCAACTCAGCCCAGGGTGCAATTTCCTTCCACCTGTCCTGCCACCTCAGGGAACTCCCCAATCAGCTCCTCAGGTAAATCTAAACATCCTCCTCAAGGCCTACCCCTGGCGAAGGGCTATAAAAGCCTCAGTCTCCCTTTGTGCCAATTCAGACAATTCCTTTTTATTTTTTTTTTATTTTATTTTATTTTTTTTTGGTGGGACCAGGGTTCAAACTCACGACCTTGCACTTGCCAGGCAGGCACTTGTGCCATGGAGCTATCTCCCTAGCTCCAGACAGTTCCTTATTTTCCGCGAATTCTCTCCATATCCAAGAAAAGAGAGTCCCTCTCCCTTTTTGCTTCTGCCTGTTTCTCTGCTGTGACACCACGGAAAACCTATCATTTGGTGCTGTGACCTGGAGCGGTGAGTAGGATGCCCTGGTTTCAAGCTCCCTCTCTGAACCGCCTGCTGCTTTTGCCTCTGCCGCCTGCTGTTGCTAGCTCACCCCCAACACCAGCCAATTATTATTCCAGCCAATTATTATTCATTCACACCCCAAAACTTGTTTCGGGGAATTCCGCCTCCTATTTAACTGTCGTCTCTAAAATCATGAGTTCACGGGGCCCGGAGGGTTGGCTCAGTGGTCTAAAGAACCTGCTTGGGGAAGCTTGGGCAGCTTCAGGGACCACAGTTCGATCCCCGGCACCACATGCTGTGCCAGCCCTGCCCTGGGGGCAGGCTGAGCCGGCCATAAAAAAATGAGTGAATAAAACAAACAAAGGTTCTGAAACAAGAAAAATAAATAAATAAATAAATAAATAAAATCATGAGTTCACGTAGCATTCCCCACTCGACTTCCTTGGCCATCTGGCCCCAAGCTCCCCACTTTTTCTAGTGATGACTGATAAGGTGGGTGTTGGCCCTCTCTCTTGCATACTCACTCCTGGTTAAAAAGTGGCGGCTTTTTAGTAGGAAGTGACGTCAGGCTTTGCCCTAATCTTTAGCTCACCTTTTAATTCTCTCACTTTGGGAAATATTCTTTCCCACCCACCAAGACACTCTGCTTGCACTGTCTCTTAAGGAATCTCAGTGCCCTTGGACTTTGAGACATTCTCAAACCTAAACAATTAATTTTCTATTATCAAACTGCTTGGCCATAATATAAGCTAGATACTAAAACCCAGTGGCCTACAAAAAACTTTTAATCCACTAATTCTCCTAATTAAAAAACAAAACAAACAAACAAAAAAAAAAAACTTCTGTCGCCACATTGGTAAATGGCAGGATATCTACTGTATTTGGGCTTTTTTCTCTTTGAGGACATGTCTCTCCCTCCTTTGTCCCTCCTCTCAAGGTCTCTCCATGGTCTCTTAAGTCGAGGACAGATCAGAGGACAGAACAGATTGTGCTGCCGGGCGAATCTCAGAACCCTACTCTTGCAGCCCCACCCACCTGCTCCACCACTGGCAAGGCCTCAGCCAGAGCCGCTGCTCCTCAATTCACTACTTCTTTAGCTTTCAGGAACTACAGCGACGCCTTCCACACTATTTTGCTCCCTCCTCTGCCTTCCTCTCAGCTACCAGTCAATCTATATTCCTCACATTGCTTGCCAACCCCCCCAGTGTACAATCCAATCACAGTCCTTTTCTTCCAAAATCCCACTCTAAAACAAAACCCAAAAAACAAAACTAATAACTCATTTTTCCCCCAACAGTGCGTGCCCATCAGTGCTATCCACCAAGCTAAAGACGAGATAGCAGCCCTTGGAGTGAGCGAGCAAACTGCCCTTTCCAACTGAGCCTGATGCTTATCTTCTTTGCTCCTCACTCCCCCCACCCCTGCCAGTCACCTCTGCAGGCAGTCTCCAGCTGCGCGCTCACCTTATCAGTGCGCCTCTATTGTGCCTTGCCTCATCCTTACACTCTGCTCACTTTGCTTGCTCCCACTCCAGAAATAAGAAGTTTTTACGTTTTCCCAAATTCCTCTTATAAGAGATCTCTGCTAATTGACCTAAAAAAGTTCTGACTAGTCTCTCATAATTACAGACTTAAAAAGGACACCATCATTTGGCCTGATAAAAATATATTTGAGTGCACTTTATTTTATAAAGATGTCTGTGTGTCCTGCATGTACTTTTTTTGTTTTTAATGTCATTCTGTAAAACAGCTGTTCCTTTTTTATTTAAGCTCTAAAATATAGACTTAAAAGCATGCTTTCTCCTGAGTTACCAGCTGGTCTAGGTAATATCAAAATTAATTTATAATTAAATAACCATTAAAATGGGGAAAGAATGTTGTTGGACAGGACTCTCGCTGGACGAATAGAGGGTGGCCAACCTTTGCTGCTCAATAGAGAGTCACCAATAATCTCCTTAGAAGGCATACCCAATAATTTAATCATTGGTTGAAAGACAAAGTTTTCTCATAAAGTTAAATAAGGTTTTCTCACAAGAAATATTCAATATATTAAACATATTCATGCATTCCAAAATACTGTATGCTACAATATAAATTTTCTTTCAGATTTAAACATGCCTTTCTCTTATGCTCCAGGTATTTATAATAAGAGGTTTTTCTTATCAAGCCAGTGTGAGGTCATCAGCCAATTAATAATTTTCTAACTCAAATTTATGTGATGTATTTCCTACGTATGTGACATTACATTTAGAGATGCAGGTTCTTGTCAAGCCAACATGAGGTTATCAGCCAAATAATAATTTTCTATCTAAAATGTATGTGATATGTATCCTGTGTACGTTTACAGATGCTAAATCAAAATGGGGATTTTATATGACTGTTAAGCTACACTGCTATGTATGACTATTGATGTCAAATATCTCTATGAATCTGTAAAACCATTGTCCATTAACATTCTACAGGGATTTAACTGCTAAAATGTTCATGGTTGATAAGAAATAATAGTTCCCTGGTTATGCTTTATTTCAAAGTACTTGATACTAAGATAAAATCCTAATAATGAAGAGTATGACTCCAAACTAAATATATTAATGTAGACACAGATTCTCAAAGAAAATTGTTATTAATTCTTATTTTTATATCCTTATTTGTTCCTGACATTCATGCCAAGCTAAAAAGACAAATCTCGGCCCTCAAACTCCACAGGAAAAATTACTTAATTTAACTTTCCATGTCTTCAATAATAGAGACCAAAATTAACTATACACCCTGGCAACTTTTGGCTGCAACACTTGGAACTCCCATAAAAGCAGGGCCTTGACAAGGTAATGCCGAGCCTAAACAATGCTGCCACCCAAGCCAAGTGCACTGAAGAAGGACATTGGGCATGAGCCTGTCCCAACTTATAGTCATCGCTTGGACATCTACAAGCTCGAGGGTCACTGGAAATGTGAATGCCCTGTCTGCTAGAGAGCGAGTAAGTCATCCAATTCCCTGCCCTCACAGAAAATCTCGCTAAGGCCAGATCCATACATTTGACCTGCTTGGTCTTGCTGCTGAAGAGCAACAACAAAGCTTGGGTTCCCTGGCTTATATCAAGACACCTTTGTCAAGAGTCCCAAGTCTCTGTAGACATCTCAGGTTAAAAAAAAAAAAAAAAAAAAAAAAAAAAAAAAAAAAACACTCTTTCTTGCTGACATGGAAACCACATATAGTGTTCTTCTTCAGTTCTAAAGTCATCATAGTGGGTATTGATGGCCGATCTACATGACCCCTTCAGACAGGCCCTTTCCTTGCTGACTTCAGACACTGTTTTTCACTCAATTTCCTTGTGATCCCAACATGTCCCATACTTCTCATGGAGAGAGACCTCCTTCAAAAACTCCACTTCTCTCTCACCTCTCTCCTCCCACAGTACACATCCTACACACCCAACCTCAGTGTGCATCTAGCTCCTCCCCCCTCATCCCTTGTTGACCATATACTATGAGACACTTCCAGTCCCAAATGTGCCACACATGCTATTCCTAGACTAGTTCGCCTCTAAGATCATATGGCGTTTTTCTACATTCCCCAATACCTAATAGCTTCCAAACCCATCATTCTTTGCCTGCTTACTAACAGTTTTCTTAAAACTGCCCACTCACTGTATAATCTCATCCATCCTGTACTCAAACCCAATGGCTCCTATTTAGTTCAAGATCTCAGAATTATTAATAATTCACCTGGTGGTGCCAAACCCCTATACTATGCCCTCTTGTATGCCTCCTTCCACTGCTCACTTTACTGTCCTAGATCTTAAAGATGTCTTCTTCACCATTCCCTTATATGCAGAATACCAGGACCCTTTTCGTGGACCGATCCAGCCACTCCAATCCTCACTTCTTTAGCCAAACTCTTGCTGCTGATCTTGAGATCCTTGATCTCTAGCCCAGCCACTTCTTCATTATATCAATGACCTCTTCCTTTGCTACCCCTCTCATGCCCTGGCCCTAAAACACATAGCTACTCTTCTCAGTTTTCTGTTGGGATGAGGTTATAGGGTCTCTCCCTCCAAAGCTCAGATAGCTTCATCAAAAATCAAATATCTAAGACTCACCCTCACTCTCACTACTCGTGTAGTCACTGCTGACCATAAAACCCTTCTTCATGACCTTCAAGTGCCCACCACGCAATAACAGATTCCTTCGTCTGGCTAATTTCTTCAGCCTCTGGGTTCCCAAATTGCTTCCCTAGCACATCATCTCTATAAAACATCAAAAAGTTCCTTGACCTATACATTCCTCCTTTTACAAGCTGCAACAGGCCCTCCTAAGCACCCCAGCTCTCTCTTAACCCAACCCAACTCAGCCTTTTACCTACCCTACATACTTCTTTTCAGGGTCACAATATGGTTGGTGAATATTTTACCATATACAAAGAGACCATCTTTTCAGGAAGAAGCCTACCTTTCTTAACAACTATGAACAATCTAGTTCACAGACTCTATGTCTCCACACACAGCAGCTGCCATACTATATAACCAATACAGTTAATGTTCATGGTGGATCCTTTCACCATTATTTCTACCTGTAGCCCTCTCAATTCCACCACCATCTATACATCTAATGAGGCCCCTCAATACAGCTGTGTCAAAGTCCTACAGATGACCCTGACTCCCTTTCCTCACACTGATATAAAAAAAAGATACTTCTCTTCAACATAGTCATAGTAAAGTGACAGATCTCAGACCACTTTTGCTTCCCTTCCTGTGTCCTTTAATCATGATGACATGTACTCATAACATGTTGTCTTTTTAACCTTTTCAGGGTTTCTTCAGTCTCCAACGCAAGCTGTCACTAAAGATAAACTTATAGTTCTAGCTGAGGCATCTGGCACTAACTTATACATGGAGGTAAACTGTCATCCTGTCAACTCCCCTCATCCCCAAGTCGATGCCCCAGTTCAGCAAGAAGAAGTCTAAGAGACACATTGCCCCTTATATAACAACCAAAAGATGGGACTGATAGGTTCTGGCCCTCGTATGAATTGCTGAGTCATTATGGTGGTCATCTAATATGGCTGAAGCCCTTAAAACAACAGCTTATCTTCCCAAAGACCACCTCTTGCCTTCTCCAACTCAGCCCAGGGTGCAGTTTCCTTCCATCTGTCCAACCACCTCAGGGAAGGCTCCAATCAGCTCCTCAGGTAAATCTAAACATCCTCCTCAAACCCCACCCGTGGTAAAAGGCCATAAAAGCCTCAGTCTCCCTTTGTTCTAATTCAGAGAATTCCTTATCTTCCCCGAATTCTCTCCATGTCCTCCAAGAAAATAAAGCCCCTCTCCCTTTTTCTTTCTGCCTGTTTCTCTGCTGTGACACCACGGAAAACCTATCAATTATGTAAGGCAGATTTCAGGAATAACGTCTTAAATCTGGTAAAATTACCTTGCTTGATTTCTATTTTGTTCTCCAAATCTGTACCAAGTTTCCTGCTAGAAGGACAAATCAGAATATGTTAAATGGTTTTAACGCAGCAATACATTAATGTATTTGGAAGTGGACCACATAACATCTCACTTGTCTTACTTTCTAATTGCTTTTATTCTGGCTTGAGTGTTCATCTGAAGTGTTACATTGCTGGCCAGAAACTGAAGGTGAAGAGGAAAACTAACAAAAGCTCCTTGAAAAAGAACAGAGAGGACAATTAACTATAAGGGAAGTCAAAACTAAGAATAGCACAGGAAAAGAAAAACAATTATGAAGTTATTAGTATTTCATTATTGAGGCAATGCTTGAAAAACCAGTACTTAATATTTTAGTAAATAAATGCATAGCAGAACCCCATTCTGGCATATCTGAAATGTGGGGTAAGTAATTAACCTTCAGGTTGTCAGAACTAATACTCAGGCATCACCACTGTGTCTCCAGTGGTATAAATCCCAAAGGAAAACATAATTCTTGTTGCTGTCATTGTCATTTGTGGCCCAAAATCACATACAGAAAGTTATTTTCTGCTTCTTTTTCAATACAGTACGCTGCTTGTGAAATTTATTTTTGCAGAATAATAAGCTAACTGAAATGTCTTCTGCATGACAACAGTTCAGAATCCAGATTTAGGTACCGTGTTATTGCATATCGAAATTCATTCATACACTTGCTGGTAAGTTGAGACATTTTCAAAATTTTTGTGTTTGGTAGATATATTTTTTAAATTATTGTGAGATTCTTAGGTATACAAATAGATAACTGACCTTCACATAAAGGAGTTGTGTGTTTTCAGAAATCATCTCCGTATGTATTTCTTGGTTTCATATGATTTTTATAAAATCATGAATCCTCAGATTGTCTTTATAGGATTGTTCTCCACCTCTGGTATAGCTGAGATTGAATGTTGGATATAATACTACTTATTAGGAATAAAGCATTAGTTGTGTGAATAAGAAATCATATATTTCTATTGATTTCTTGTTATACTCACAATCTATAAGGCAAATGTTTTCCATTACAAATTTCATGAGTTTTTTTGTCCCATTTTACCTGATTTTTCAATCTAATCATAACTCTTATATTTGTATATATGCACATATATTACTATTATTACATGAAGATAACTGACCCAATCCTATGGTTTTGTTTTATCTTTTAATCAGAGTGATTAATCTAACATAAAATAACAAACAAAAAAAGCCTTATAGAACCAATGTGTCTACCACATATCAAGAATATATTATTAATATGTCTAACAAGTTCTGCCTAAACACTGGTTCCATTACTTCTTTTAAAAAAGAATGTATGAAATGTTAGTGTGTTTATTTTTCATTAAAATATTTAAGTCTAGTATAGGTTCTTTTATCAAACTACATTCCAGTTTTAAGACACCTTAGACACACCGACCACACCAAAAGATACAGAACCACTATACAAACTGAAGGTTTGGTAATAAATGCAGTGTGAAACAATTTAAGATTTCAGGTAACAAGCAATATCTTTAAAATTTTATTTCTTCTTTAGAAAATAACAAAAGCCTCATATTCGATTTGAAAAATGATTTGAGGGTAAGAAAAAGCTTTTTTTATCTTGCATGAGTATTAGATTTTTTTTTTTCTTTTGCTGAATTCTCCGAGTGAATAACAAGAGTGGCAGCCATTTTCTCCCAGCTCAACATCAAAACGCCTTTCATCTGCTGTCTAAATGCAAACAAAGCAAACCTTCCACAAGGCCTTTCTTTCCTGATAAATTAAAACTCTCATGTCCTGGGGCCTAAATCAAGCCTACAGGCCTTCCCTAGATAAATCCGCTCTCAACCTGAAATCTTCTTGCCACACGTGCTCCTTGTAAGATAATTTTGCAGTAGCTAATCAATAATGCAACAGTAAATTGCATTTAAATAAACATTAGCAGCCCCTCTTAATGAATAAAACCTCATCTGCAATTTGTCAAAGTCAGAAATACTGGATTCTTTTTATATTCATTAGAATATTGGAAACTGGAGCTTTGACAGGTTTTATGTACATTGCAATTACCATTGCGTATGTGTTCTTTAAAAAAAAAAAAAGGCTTACTTTTATACATTGCAACTGAATATAGTGGAACATACAGCAGGTTTCTAGACTGGAATTCATACATCTGCTACAACCCTGGTTAAAAATATATAGAGATAATCCTGTTTTCCATTGCAAATTATGAGGCAACCAAGTTTCATGTACCTCATTTGAATTTTTCTGACTTTAGATGAAATAAAAGTAAAAATCTTTACTCCGAAATGATGAGAAAGAAAAAAAGTACTTGATTTGGTATTACATATCTCATTATTTTCGTATTTCACTGAAGAAAGTCATTCTTAAGGAATTCTGAAATAATTACACAAATTAAGAAGAATCAACTTTCAAGCCTACTAATTTAAATTTATGAAAATCATATCCAAAATTATATTTTAATTTAGAGTATGAATGTTGTATCAGGTTTAATAATGTAATTATTTAACATTTATATTCTATAGAATGCTCTTCAGAATCATGAACATTTATTTTTCAAGAAGCACTATAGACAGGATCAAATACATATTTTAAGAGATATTTGAGCTATATTATATGAGAAAGAACCTAAAATTATATCCTTTACTTGTTTTTTTGAGAAACTTGTAATTTAAACAAAATAAAATCTGATATCATTTCTTAAATATTTGTATAGGCTTAGATTAGAACACTTAATTGTAACCAAAAAGAACACTATTATAAAACAATTAACATAAATGATGCTCTCTAATTTGTAAAAACTACAAAGCGATTAGTATAGGACCAAAATACAGTAATAGTATGATATGAAGATGTGCTTAAAGGACAATGCTGTTTTTGAAAACATCATTAGAAATTAGATAGATAGATAGATAGATAGATAGATAGATAGATAGATAGATAGATAGAGTCACACAAGTAAAGCAGGTAATATCACCATTTTACAGATGGAAAATTTGAACACCAAAGGACAGTCACATTGTCATCTGCACAGTGCTCCCTCAATTTATGTGTCATTTCCCTAATTCGTGTAGCAAAAGGACATTCAAAAGCAGAACCAAAATAGGCTGGTGAAAATGAATTAAACTTTTTTTTAAAAAAAGGGTGAAGATAAATCATTGTGGTCATTTTTACCCCATTTATACTTTCATATAGCTAATCATTGCTAAGAACATCTCTAAGTGGTATATTCAAAAGATTTAATTTAAACATGAGAAAATGATCTATGTTATAAAATGTTGACCTTCCATCTGCTTCAACCTGCAGTGACAGTTTTTCTAAAGCACACTGTGGAGATCAGCTATTCTGGGCATCAGGAGGCATCCCTGCTGCAAGTAACAGGCATCAGGGGAGTAACTGCTAATGCTTATCTCACTCAAAACTTAGAAGTAGATGGAGACAGAAAATGAATAAAAATGTAAAAACTGATTATAAGCTATTGAAAAGTGGCAGCCTCATTCTAATTAGTAGTGGTCTTTCACAGAAGGAAAGAAATAGAGAGAACAGTACAACATCACAAACATTTGAAGCTCTCTTTCACTTAGACACTGAAATCTTAAGGAAGGATGAAATAATTGTTATTCCTGATGTTTGATTAAGCATGATGAAAGCAACTCAAAAGATAGGTTTGTTTTGTTTTGTTTTTGTTTTTGTTTTTAAAATAGTATTTGGTGTATATGTATGTGTGAGTTTCTGGGATTAGAATAGAAAGTTTAACATATGTCAGACAAGATCTGCACCACTGAACTAAACTTGTAGTTATTTAATAAAAACTTTTAGGTAATATTGTTTTTAAAAATCCACAAATTTTAAATATGAATGCTAAAGCTATTGAACCTTTATAAATGCTAAATTTTCATGATCTTGGGCTAGACCATAGAAGTTTCTTAGTTGAGATAGCAAAATTACAAACAATAAGAAAAAAGATAGATACATTTTAATTTATCAAACAGAAAATAGATGTCAAGAAAATAAAAAGTTAAGCATAGAATGAAAGAAAGCCTTTACAAATCATTTACCTAATAAAGGGTTCACAATGATTTGTTACATGGCATTGTGGTAGAGTGTGTGCCTAGCATGAATGAGGTCCTAAGATTCATCCACAGTGCTGTGAAAATCACAAGCCATAAGTACTGGAAGATAATATATAAGGAACTATTGATATTCAACAAGAAGAACACAAATAACTCAATTAAAATACGGGAAAATATAGTGACACTTCTATGGATAAGATACACAAAATGTCCATCAATATATGAAAACATCTTCAATGGCATTGGTCATCAGAGAAATGTAAATCACACCTTCATACCAGTAGTTTGATTGCAAGAAGTATAATGATTAATAGCAAATGTTGGCAAGGATGAAAAAAATCTAATATCAGTGTTATAGAATATTAGTTGACAGTAAAAAGAAATAAAGTACTAACACATGCTACAACATAGATGAATCTTGAAAGCATTCATTCTAGGTTTATTACTAATAAAAGTCACCAACTCCAAAATATACTAAAATCAGTAAAGCCAACTGTACAGAGAAAACATGTACACATACATGATTCCACTTATATGAGTGACTCAGAATAGGCAAATTAATGAAGTTAGAAAGTAGATCAACAATGATCTAGACTGGATGGTAAAGTGAATAGATATGACCACTAAAGGATATAGAGTTTCTTTTTTGGAATGAACATGTTCTAAAGTTAGATCAGGATAGTGGTTGAACAACCTGTGAATAGCCTAAAATCTACTGAGCTATATATGTATTAAACATTGCATTTACCTGAGTCTAATTTTAGCCTTTCGCATATGGAAAGTCGGACATTCCAGAACCATTTATTACAGACTCTCTTCCAGTGAACATATTTAGCCCCTTTATCAAAGATAAGGTAACTGAGTAGTTTTGCATTTGTGTCTGCATCTTCTATTCTGTTCCTCTTATCCTCAGGTCTGTCTCTATGTCATTACCATGCTAATTTTATTACAGTATAATTTCAGGTCCGGGATTTTTATACCTCCTGCCTTTCCTTTGTTTCCTAGGATTAATTTTTATATTCTGGGTCTCTTCTGGTTCCAGACGAATTTAACGGAATTTTTCTCTAGCTCTGTGAGGTATTTTAACCAAGATTGTATTGAATCTGTATAACAATTTTGGGAGTATGGTCACTTTCACAATGTTGATTCTCCCTATCCAGAAACATGGAATATCTTTTTTATCTTCTTAAATCTTCTTCATTCTCCTTTCTCAGGGTACCATAAATTTTCACTGTATAAATATTTCATATCCTTTATGAGATTGATTCTTAAGTATTTCATATTTTTGATGTTCTTGTGGAAGGTGTGGTTTCTCTAATTTTTCTCTCAGTGTGTTGATTATTTGTGTACAAAAATGCTACTATTGATTTGTGGGTGTTGACTCTGTATCCTACCACACTGCTGAATTTGGTGACTAAATCTACAAGACACTTGGTGGTGTTTTAGGTGTCCTCTGTGGAGCATCATGTCATTTTCAAATAATGATAATTTCACTTCTTCCTTTCCAATCTTTATTCTTTTTATTTCTCTCTCCTCTCTAATTTCTCTGGCTAATGCTTCCAGAACTATATTGAGTAAGACTGCAGACAGTGGATCTCCTTATCTTTTTCCTAATTTTAAAGTGAAGGCTTTCAGGTTTTGTCCATTTAGTATGATATTGGCTGTTTATTTCTCACAGATGCCTTTTATTAGGTTGAGATATAAATCATCTATTCTGATTCTCTGTAGGATTTTTATCATGAGTGAGTGTTGGACTTTACAACTGAGGAATGGATAAAGAAGTTATAACACCCATTCTCAGCCTTAAGAATTTATATACAATGAAGTATTATTCAGTTATAATACAGGACAATTTTGAGACTTATTGGAAAATGAATGAAACTAGAGACTATACCCTTAAGGGAAATAAATAATATCCACACACATGAGCAAACATCATATTGTCTCCTTAGTGTGAGAACCTGAAAGAGAAAATAGAATTTAAAGGGTTCAGTAGATACTGGGAAAAGGGAATGAACTTATTCAAAAGGAAAGAGTTACTGAGTTGAGGAGGACAAGAGAGGAAGTGAAGGAAAGAGATTTATCTATGCATGTAAACAGGAAAACTGCACTGTGTACTTCTGCTGTTTTATGGAAAAGGAGCAGATGATTCTTAATTTCATTTGTCTCCTTTTTTGAAATTGGCTTCCCTTTTCTTCTTTTACTTTCTTATATATTTCTTTTTTTCTTTCTTAATCCAATTTTTCATGCATATATCTGTTAATATGAATAGCTGGTTGGAAGACAACACTATGCATTACAACAAATACTTTGAAATTCATATTACTTTGTTAAGTGAAATTCTGTATCATTTGTAATACTATTTTAATACTCTATAAAATAAAAATGTAGAAAAGATAGAAAATAAGGCTGCATTTATGGTATGTAAATGCTGTCTCAAAAAGATGTCATTAAACATACACATACAGAAGCTTAATTTAAGTAAGATATAAATTGATAATACACTCAACATTTCAATTCACCAGCTGGGACACTTTGGGTGTGTTAAATTTTATTACTAATGAATTTAAAATCCCTAGGACCTGAACAATTATCAATACTCAATAGAATCTTTGCAGTTGAGAACAGGGACATTGCAACTGAACTGAATAAACTTCTGTCTGTACTACATAAAAGTTCTATTTTTGACCAAGTTATTAATCTCTCTGTGTGAATACTTTCTTACTGTTATAATGGAATTAATAATATTATACTACTTTCAGATGAGAAGCTATAAGTTGTTAGTTGATAAGTTGCTGGAATAGTTAAAAGAAATTGAAGACTTCAGTATTTGAATACCATATAGACAAAACTTCTTCAAAATTCTGCATCTATTGTCCCAACATTCTGAGTTCCAAAGAGTAACTATGAAGTTATAACACCCATTCTCAGCCTTGAGGACTTGTAAGTAATTAGAAAGTCATATTTACTGTACCAGGAATTTGATCCCTGAGCCTGCCATGTCAGCCGTGCCCCAGGGGGTACATGAAAATGGCAACTGAGACTGAGCATGGTGGTGCGCGCCTGTAATCCCAGCTCTTGAGAAGCTGTAAACAGATGGATCACTACAAGTGTGATCTAGTAGTCAGACCCTGAAAACCCTGTGGACCATCCCCCTCAAAAAAAGTCTTACCTATCAATGGATGCTACGTTTATATGGAAAGTGACAAGTATCTCCAGTGCAAAGCTAGAAACAGTTTGATGGAGATATTAAAAAACAATTTTGAATTTAAATAATCATTTTGTGAGTATGCTTAAATCACTAGAGTATTTTTAAGTAGGAAACTATAGAGTATTTTTAAGTAGGAAACTAGCTTTTGAAGTTACCTACCTGAACACAATGCTGAGTGCTTGATAAAATATCTTATAAGTATTAAATAGTTATGCAGGAATAATTTATCACTCATATGACTTGTTTGAATTTTCATTGTCTCTGTGCTTGGGCAAGATTATTCTAATAAATTCCATATGAACTATAAAATTCTCTCTCTCTCTCTCTCTCTCTCTCTCTCTCTCTCTCTCTCTCTCTCTCTCTCTCTCTCTCTCTCTCTCTCTCTCTCTCGCTCTCTCTCTCTCTCTCTCTCTCTCTCTCCTGATAAAGTTTGATAACCTGCATGGTCCTTAGTAGGTACTGATAATAACTGAATTTCCAAAGGCCAATCTGAACTATCTCCTGCTGTAAGAAATGAGTGCAGAAGGAAGATAGAAAAAACAACAACAGCAACGAAAGGAGTTATGAACAAAGTTGGAAGCTTTTAGGTTGTATTATTATGACTTTTCTTCAGCTAAAGGATATAGTCAGACGTATTCTAGAGAGATAATTTCAATATCTGCTTTGTATGCTTCTTAAAACCATAGTAGAATTTTAGCAATGTTAGAAACTTACATATAGGTTGCTTCCTGTATGAAATATTCTTTTTTGAAAATCTGTAGAAAATTATCATACTATTTAGATTCACATAAAATTTAAGCATCTTATTTTAATCTTGTAAAAGCATTTCCTATTTATTTCCTGGTAATATAAAGAGATACATTAAATCTTAAAACAACAACAACAAAATGTTTCTCAGATCTTTGGATAGTTTCCTTTTTTACTTTGATAAATTTATGCTTTTGCAAATCTCTTCCTTTAGGAGGGTTAATAAATGTGTTTAATTAAATAATTAAATGCATCATTCTGTAAGAGTGAGCACTTTTATTTGCTAATCTTAAGGTGATTGTAGGAGTGGATAAAGATGGTTGTTAGTATCTGACCTCATTCAGTTAATCAGGATTGGGAGTCATAATTGGCTTAGAGGAAATTTTGTATCCTAATAACCTCAGGCCATCCCTTGCACATTGAAGCTTACAGTGCAAGGGGAAACTATTACCAAAGATAAAAAGAACTCCTTGATTTGAAAAGTATTTCTTTCCATCATCCAAAGGTTTTTCTGGTTTTTTTTTTTTTTCTTCTGTTTTTTAAGCAATAAATAAATTAGGAAAGATGCTTTTGTGCTAAAAGCCTAATTCCTAACAGGATGTGATAGGTCTTGTGTAAGACATTGAAATTCAGATCTGCATCTCTGTATCTCATATGGGTGTGATACTCCGTGGCCAGAGATGAGCATAGATTTTTTTCTCTAGGAGCCAGGAGAAACCAACAAATCCCTAACTCTAATTCTCTTTCAGAAAATATATGTACCTTCATTAAAACTGCAAATTTAGAAGCACTCTCCTAAATTGCAAATGATTTTAATGTATTTTACATCATCACCCAAGTATTGAGAGACTATTTAAATTTTCACATATTAATTCAATGTATATAGAAAAATAATTTAGTCATATAGAACCAAGACCAACCAACGGCAGCATTTCTGATGGTTAGGATGAGACTTGTCATTATAAATGGATATTAAAAGACATTTCAGTCAACCTCCTTATTTCCTATGTGAAGATGCAGGTCCATCATGGCTAAACAATTTGATCAAAGGGTAAGCTAGTCTTTGTGAGTAGTCTCTTTCATTGCAGCTTTTCTAACACTCAAAATAAAATAACAGTACAGATTTTGCTTACAGTTATTTTAAGAAAAGTTATCACTCTATGGGTTGTTCAGGGTTTTATTTTTCATCCTTACTATGCAAGACAGTCCTGGAAGAAAGATGTTCCCTCTGCACAGAGAGACCTTGCAATAATGTTAGGAGCTCTAACTTTACCAGAAATTGTTATAACTACAAAGATATAATAAATAGATACTAATTTCTTTTTTAAAAAATGTTAGGAAAACAAATAACTTAGCAAAATTAATGATGAAAAGTAACCCTAGGGCTGACATGATAGCTCAGGGACTAGGAGCATGCTTAGCCAAGCTCAGGGACCTGGATTGATCCCCAGCACCACATGCCATACAGACCCCATCCCCAGGGGCACGTGGAGCCAGCCTCCAAAACTGAGCATGGTGGCACTGGACTTTAATCTCAATACTGGGGACACTGAAAACAGGAGAATTACTGAGGAGTCCGAGCTGCATAATAAAACCCTGCACCTCTTACATAAAAAAAGAAAGGTGACCCTAAGTCATTTAAAATGAGAATGGCCCATAAAACTGTTTTCAAATAATTTTTAATAAAAAAAAAGACAAAATAATTTTCAACTGAATTTCTGTAAATTGCTAAGATTTTCTTTTTAAATTGATGTTAAGTTAATTTAGAACGTTTCCCAAAATATTTCCAGTAAAAAAGGCACTTTTATTCATCATTTTTTACATTTTAAATTTCATACCTAAATATGTGGGAATTTTAAAGATGGGTAACAAAAGAAGGGACAGTTAAGGGGCAATGTACGGAACCTAAGAAAGTCTATCAGAATTACCAGGACTGTCAGGGATAGTCTGAAAGCATAAGTGAGTGTTTAGATTTTTAAAAGAAGTGCACGCTGCCTTCCTATCTCTGTTTGAAGCTCATGGTAGGGTGGAAAAGTCTGTCTTACTAAAGAGGTGAGTATTATGAAAGCTTAGACAGGGTTTTAAGGATAACGCGATGTGAGGGTGGAGCTTGCCCCTGTGCAAGGAAACAAATCAACGCAGAGGAGAGAACCTGCCAGCTGTCCTGCTCCACTTCAAAATAGAGTCCCTCTAGCTGTTCACTAAATCTCAAATAAAAAATTCTCTTTTTCTACACATTCTGGTCACCAAGTACTTCTTATACCCCAAAGGGATAAAATTTAGAATAAGTAAACTTAGTCAACAAGACATAGCCTGAGTATCAAACAGCTTAGACTTAACTTGAAATTGGTATTTTTTATTAATCCTTGATGTTCTAATAAATCTCTATAGAATGTGATAAAAGCAATTAAACATTTTTACACATCTAGAAATCTAGGTATATACAAAATTGTACCCAGTCAATTCTATGGCATTTTCCTAGTCTCTTACTCTCATTTAATACCCTTTTTTATTTTCTTATAAACCAACCATTTACTTGAGAGAGAGTATAGCAGTAACTGAAATTACATTAGAAGCAGCACACATCTAAAAGACTAGAATGGCAGGCATTCAAAGCATAGTTTTACTGTTACACATTGCTATCCTCAGTGTCAAAAACATTTTGGAGGTTCTTAGGATCATTATATAATTCATCATGTGTATATAAGTGCATGGCTTTGCCCCTGCCGTATTTCTTATCTTACCTGTTGGCAGCACTTCATTGTTTAACTCTCAAGTCCTTGATTTCCATTCAGCTGTGTTATGCCTCTCCATTCTTATTTCTTCTTTTGACATCTTACACTAGGGAGACTATATGATATTTACACATGTAGGCATGGTTTATTTCACTTGTGAGTACATGTTCAAGAAACATTCATTTATATATGAAGTCTTCTAGTTTATCATTCTTTATAGCTGAATAATATTCCATGTATAAAAGTATATCTTTTCAACTATTCTTCAGATGATTGACATTTTGGTGGTTTCCAAGATTTGGCTATTAAAAATTGTGCTGCTGTAAATATAGGTGCACAAGTATCACTAAGGTATGATGTTTTTAATTCTTCTGGGCAAATTCCCAGTAGAGGGATAGCTGTGTTGAATGGGATTTTGAGTTCTAGTTTTTTAAGGCATCTCTACACTGTTCTCCATAATGGTTGTACCAGTCTACATTTCCACCAGCAGTGGAGAACGCAGAAAGACAGTGATGTCATGCTCAAGTACCTGTGTTATAGAGTAATAGGATCACTAAGCTTTTCTTCAGGAGGGTTAAGAACATAAGTTTACAGACCAAAAATTAGAGGAAAAGAAGGGCTATAAGGATAGCCAATATTTTGGCCCTACACCTTCAAGGTCAGTGAGGACTCAGGACATAAGAGAACCTGTGCTATAACATCCTCTAACTCAGTGGTTTCCCAAATTTTCTGTTTAAGGATATTAAGGGGCTACAGACAAAAGTGATTGAAGATATATAGTGTGCCAAAGGAGAGTCACCTAGAGAGAAAACATTCTCTCAGGCTTTCAGAGAGTAAACTGGTCGAGCAATGACCATAACTAATCCAGACGGCTGACACTGACAACAGTTCTACAAAGCACTGTACATGGTTCCAAAGTAAATCCTGAGGGGATTTGACTGACTTTAAGACATTCAAAAGTTACATGTTTTGCTATACTGGTCTTGCTTAAAATTGCCCTTAACCATCCAGCAGAAAAGGTTAACTACAAGACATAAAACATAAAGCTAGATTGGAATGCTAAACTGTCAAAGGCTTACATCAACCGCTTCCAACATTGCCAGTTTTACCAATAACCCACTGCAATTATTTCACATTTGATTTCATTGGATGTATAACTAATAGGAGGGCAACAATGCACATTGTATCAAATACTGAAATGCACAACTAACGTGTTTTGAAAGTGCTGCATTGTTATACATTGTTATATCTTATTAAAAGTAAAAAAAAAAAATAAGAAAAAAAAAGACATAGCCCATACTTGAAGAAATATTTAAGTAGATTTACCAAGACGTTTGAGAAACAGAAGTGAATATTATGTGAATACTCCATGTCCTTGGAAACTGTGCATTTAGAAGATTATCCAAACTGCAATAAATGGCATTATACTACATAATAGCGTTTTACAAAATATGTACTGTATTTGAAAATATTTTGGAAATGGAGCTTTTCCATAGGTAATCCATTTGCCTTGTCACATAGTAGCAATGATAATAGCTAGCCCAAATGCAACATTTTGTTTTAAAATTGATTGATTGATTGATTGATTGAATGATTTGGTACAGGGTCTCCCTACTCAGTTCAGACTTGTACTGAACTTGTACTTGTCTCAGTCTTTGCAGTGCTGGGATTGTTTGCTGCACAGCTGAGGTTCTGGGGTCAGCACAACATATGGCACCAGGGATCAAAACTGGATCTTAGCACTAGTTCAGCAGGTGATTAGACATCTGAGCTATCTCCCCAGCCACAATTTATGACAATTATTTAGTCATTTCGAACCAAAAGTAGTTGATGAATATGTCAATGAAAATGTAAGTACTAGATAGCATTCCTTTCTTCATAATTTTCTTTAAGAATGAAAGAAATTAATTTAATATGGTGGATATATATATATATATATATATATATATATATATATATATACTGCTTTTTTGGAATTACCTACACAATTAGCAGCCCTTTTGCTAGTTCTGAGATTATTTATTATTGATTCAATTTTCACAGAAAATAAAATTATAAATAACTGAGTCCATTAGGAATTGAATGCAATTATTTTTGTACCATATACTTAAAGTTGCTGCTATCATAGATTTTATACTCCAAAAATAATGTTTTCAGACATAAA
Source organism: Myocastor coypus (assembly GCA_004027025.1). Taxonomy (NCBI): domain Eukaryota; kingdom Metazoa; phylum Chordata; class Mammalia; order Rodentia; family Myocastoridae; genus Myocastor; species Myocastor coypus. The sequence goes on from PVJA010001569.1 coordinate 66,071, forward strand.
AATTTTTAGAAACAATGCTATGAGAATGGTAAATATATACTTTTGTTTATTATTTATTTTGTCTTTTATAATTTGACTGTATAGAATATGGCACTGCTTTAAGTTAACTAATACAAAGAGGTATAGCCTAACTGGCATGTTGATCATAATACCATTGACCATAAAGTCTTTACTTTTAAGCCAAATTCAAAATGTTGTTCTTACACAAATATATCTTATTTTCATCCACATTTTTCTTCCTTTATTTTGCCTCATGCTTATTAAAGTGTTTTATGAAATTTGAATATAGAAAAGCTTCTCTTTACGTAGTGAAGATCTGAAGTTTCCAATTTACATTTGCAATTCTTATGTTAGAGTTGGGAAAACTAAAGCAGACAAAGTGAGTCCTTCTAGGACAGTCAATTACTAAGCATGATACAGTAGGCAGAGTGCTTAATTCTCAAGCAGATTCCATAATCTGTCATTGACAATGCCCAGAGAATTAGTTTCTTAGCTATGCAAGAATTTGTTACACAACTTTGTTGAAGTCAAGCTTTAGGTTAGTTTCTGTATTGGAGGACTGTGACTGACCTTAGAAAGTTACTGCATAATTCCTTATTGTGGGAACTGCTGAAGAGCAGCATAGTATAGTGGAAATTTGTGGGATTTAAATTAGGCCTAGATGCATTCATCAGAGCTGTGGTTGTGCATTTTATGGCTTGTGTCACTGGAGGAAAACTGTTGGCCTCCAACATTGCTCACCTGTGAATTGCATATGCTATTCATCTCATGAAAGCAAGAGGATTCATCCACTATGGTGAATGCCTCGTGGACAGGCTTCTTTTCTCTATCAAACTTTTCACAGTTGATCTTTAGGTATCTTCTAGTCTAGAAGCCATATGGGAGGCACACATATCAATTCATATCTCAACATGATTGTGGCCTTCTTTCTGCATTTGCATTTGTCTTCATCCAGACACCTTAGCTATCCTTACTCTAAAGTCACTCCTTTTTTTTTCAGAGGTAGGAATTGAATTCAGGCCCTTGTGCTTGCCAGGCAAGCACTTATTCTGCTGAGCTATCTCACCAACCCCTTTAAATCACTCTTAAACCATTTCCTGATAGATGAAAAAACGAAATTTGGTGGTTAAAAGTAGTATTTTTAAGTACACTTCATCTTGCATTTTTTCAGCTATATATAATCCCCCAAAGCACAAAAAAATCTCAGATACGTTCTACAGTTTGAATGATGTACAAAAAATCACCAGAAAATTTGGAGAAGAGTTATGAATGAGCTTTAGCTATACAGCTCACATTGTTCAAGTAATTTTCTTCAAATATTTGTCAATAGTTATAAGACCAACAAAATATAATAAAGTGAAACTATTAAACTTAGGAAGGTTGTCAGGAATAATGTAGTCATTTTAATCAAGCTCTAGCATAAAAAGATAGTAAGATAATAAATAATGGATAAATCTGGGATGCTATGAAAGAAGTCATCTATTGAATGTACCAGTATCTGATAACAAAACTATCACAATAGCCCACCAGAACCACAACTTGGCTCAAAGACCAGCATGAGTTTATACAGAGACTACCTCTACAAGGACGTCTATCTAATAATTATTTGTTTAACACTGTACTGACGCCTCTCTTTTGATCTTTATAGCTAAAGATTATTGTTCCTAAATATTTGCAATCTTCACTTAACCTTAAAAAATTCTCATTGTCTCAACTGTAGCATATATATCCATTATAATGTCTATACCTGAATGAACGTATTACTTTTTGGGAAGTCTATTATTTAGCAAGACAATTTCCATACCATATTATCTTTATTTTAGCTCAACAGATACTAACAGAATAATTTTTAACATGCAACGGCTGGTCCATGAGATTGTGGTGACTTTGTTGTAAATATCCTTTTTTTTTTTTTTTTTACAAAACATACAATGGTACAACACTGGTTTTATTTAAAAGAGACAGAGAGAAAGACAGACTGAAACAAAGAAAGAGGCTTAAAATATGAAACATGTACTTCCTTAAGTAAAACAGCTATACCTTTCTCATCAATCACCTCAGAGAAATATGAACAGCATTAGGGATACTATTTTGGCCATGAAGCAGAAAGAAGGTGATGACATCCATCCTCCATGCCTTCTACTGCAGTGATGTCATGTAGAGGGAAAAGAAGCTCCTCAGCTCTCCTGCAGGCTCAGGGTTCACCACGTCAGCAAAGATCCTCAAGTAATTTATAGCACTGTGTTTGTTCTCTGAAGCAGTTGATATGTATTAATACATGCAGCAGCAGCTGTCTCATTTACAAGAGAAGTGTGGTCACATGAGCTCTCTCACCCAAACTGAGAACAGAAGCACACTCTAATAGCAAAAGAGGCAGCTGCTGGTACATGAATTAATACATTACAAGTAATTCATTTGTTATTCGTGTTCAAATTCTACACTATTTTAAAAATAATATACTAAAGATTTCTAAAGAAGTAAAACTACAGAGAAGTTAAAAATTGGCAGAGAGCATGAAGTAAACTATGTCAATTTTATTATTTTATTTTTAGGATTCAATTCATTTGCATTTCAACATAAAAAATTTATTCATTATTTCCAGAACCAAGGCATCTGGTACCTTGGAAATGTTCAAAGCAATGAAAGATAAGGGCTTCCTTGTTTTATGTTCTGATACAAGCCTAAGAAAGATTATTTCGTAGTTTATATATGATAGCAGAAACAAAAGTTAATATACTACTTTATTTACTCTAATCACTTTTACATATAAAACATTGTAAAGATAAATATTAAAATTGATATTTACACATAACAATCAAATAGTTATATTTAATACTTACCTTTGGACATATCTAAGAATCTTAAGTAATTTAGGAATTCCTAAAGAGTGTAGCAATTGCTCATACTACAAGCAAAAAAGGTAGGAGAGCTGTTTTTATATTAAATTACTGTGCAGCTCAACTGTATCTATACATATATAGAGATAGATGTATACATAACTATAAACTAACAATAAAATCCGTAATTTCTAACTTGTTTGAATACTTCAAATGATATAAATTTTTGTTTTCTTTGAGGTTGGATTAGTTGAGTGTATTTTCATTTCATTTATTGTTTTAATCAAATGCTTGGAAAGCAGAAAGAATTATTTAGACCAATGAAAAGTTGTTTCCATTTCCTTTATTCTTTTCAATCCATTTTATAATTTCCTGTTCTCAGCAGTGAGGTTACATTTCCATATTGTAAATATTGTACTATGTAAATCTTGAAATTTGATACATTTTATCATTGTAATATATCTGCAAATTAGTTTTCTATTTATCTTAGAAGCTTACATATTTAATATTTTTAGTGCTATTCTAGCTCTGTTAGCACTGTGGGGGATTATTTCACCCAAAAAGAATTCAAAAGATGTGAGTCCTAAAACAGAGTGCTATAGTGATTTCGATCGACCCAATTACTTCATTTACATGTTGACCTTTAAAAGCAGTGAAGTTTTGTAAACCTACCTTGTGATTCTAGCTAGTCACCAGAAGACATCAGGAGAAGTTAAAAACAAAACACAAAAATGAAAACAGGTGAATAAAGAGATACTGAACACAAACTGTGAGGCAAAATTAAAACCATGTACTCTCTTCTCAATGCTTTATATGAATCCAACTTGTAAAGTGATAAATTTTCAAAAATAAACTTTAAGAAAAGCCGCTTAATACTGGGCATCTGAAAATTTTTAAAAAATATTTTGACATCTATATATGAAACAACTATGTCAGTTTGTTTGTTTCTTTGTTTATTGCAGTACCAAAGATTGAACTCATGACCTTGCACTTGCCAGGCAGGGACTTACGCCTGCTGAGCTATCGCCCCAGCCCTTGAAATTGTTTTATTATTAAGTGTAATGGGAAATTATTTTAGCATTTGAGTAACACTGAAATTTCGTGATTCTGAGATTACATCTAAATTTCCAATTATAAACAAACTCTAAATTCAATATACTCTCACAGATTCTTCAACATTACCCTAAGTCCCAAATCTTAATATATATCAATAAATAGATATATTGATAGATGATTGATAGATAGATGACAAATAAATATAGTTTTCAAAAATGACATGAACAAATTGAAATTGATTCCCTTGTCTGCAGTACCCGGTGCAGTTATATTACTCACCCTTGAAATTATGTGCACTTCCACACTTGCCTTGTGAGTGCAAGATCCTGAGCTCAATCCCTGGTACTGCACAGAAAGAAGGAAAGAAAGAAAAAAAGAAAGAAAGAAGGAAAGAGAGAGAGAGGAAGGAAGGAAGGAAGGAAGGAAGGAAGGAAGGAAGGAGAGAGAAATGTGCACTTCCATTCATTCCTCTACCAATCATTCATGTTATCACCGTACTTATCCTCCACACTTGTCCTTCTGGCATATTCCATCACTGAGGTGCTTGACCCAAGCAATTCTCCTTCACCTTGGACTTTTTACAAAATACTCTTTGGTCTCACTCGGTATTTGTTGTTTGGTCCTCTATGTAGTCTTTTTATCTTGCTCCCTTCACGGCCAAGTAAACTCTTCACAGACAAGTAAGCCCTCAAGCAAAATATGCTTTTCTCTTACTTTTCATGTTAAATTTGAGAGGTGAGGGGGAGCCTGGGAGATAAAATGGATTCTTATTAACTCCAACCAATTACACTACCTCTTTCTTTAAAAAATAAATAAATACAATGAAAATCATATTGATAATTACATTTCTGTGAATACACAATATCCTAGTCTTCCTGAAACTGTCAGATGCTATCCCTCTGGTCATTTTCTAGAGTTCACTGAAGACTATCTCAGTCTTCTTCTTCAGCTCACTATTTAGACAATTTAATAATCGATGGGGAATTGGTCCAAACTTAAACTGGATTCCACGACCTCATTGATTTCATTCCCTTTAGACTTATTCTCTTAGACACCTACTCTACATGCTTCATCCTGGAATTTGTTAACACTAGGCACTAGTTTATGGCTGAGGGCTGAAGCTCTGAAATATGAACGTACAATCTAAATACTGTCAGCACTTCAAGACTTTGCTAAACTAATTGTTTCCCGTGTCTTTAGCAATGGATTAGGTAAACTTTCTCCCCTTTCCTCTACTGCCTTGGGAACATTATAACAGAGGTCCATGAGGACTCTCTATTTGGCAAAATGCAATTCACAAAACCTAATGTTCATTTAACCTTAAGTTATTCCTGTTTTTGTTGAAATGCCTCTGACATTCACATTGTCTTTGAAACTACTGTTGTTATTGAGGTTCCTAATCATTACCATTTAACTAGAGAAGAGCTATTAGAATTAACTTTCATGTTACCATTCTCGGTAACTAACTGAGAGAAAAAAGACTTGTTTGGGGTATCAATTTTGAAGTTTTCAGACCAAAATTAAGTAGACTCATGCTTTGAATTCTGATGGCTGTACCAGATAGAAAAGATAGCAAAGCTATGGTACAGCAAAATCATATGAACCAATGATCATAGGAGGCAGAAAACAGAATAAAGAAAGGGTTGGGATCCCCTCATCTCCTTCAATGGCATGCCTCAGTGATGTACCTAAAAGCTCCCCAGAGAACCCTACCTCCCAAAAGCCCATAGCACCGTGAAATAATGGCTCCCCTGTGAATAAGCTCTTGACAAATGCATCTTTGGTAGATATTCATAATACAAACTATGTCAGTTGTGCAAAGGCTTTCTATCTGTAGTACCACAATTTCCACATTATTTAATAAATATACATATAAGTAGTTTATTTGTGCACGTATAAATGAATTATTTCTAGAATTCATAAATCTAACTGTAAGTAAAATATGAATCACTTCTTTGTTCAAAAATTTTATTTTAAATAATACAAAATAGTGACAGAAATCAGAATTAGACATGATACAAGATTTCACTAAACAAAGTAATAGGAATTCAACACTGGTTTCTGTATTACATGATGCCTCTTCTAATTAGTTGTTTGGATTACCATATATAAAATGTAAAATTTGTTTAAAGAAAAATATAACAAAAAAGTAATAAGAGGAACAAAATCAAAGTAAAAAGAAAAAAAAATCAAGCATTAACTGTTCCTTTCAAAAGGCCAGCAGAAATTAATAATACAATTATTGAAACTTCTGCACATATACCTAAAATATCTTTTTTCTCTTCTTTTATTTGTCCCTTTCCTCATCCCAGTTTTTCCTGTCCATTGAACAATTTCTGTCCCTGTGACAATATCTGCTGCATCTTTTTAGCTTTTAATTACTCTTTCAGGTTCTCTCACTATCAAGGTAATGTATGCACATGTGAAACTGATTTATTTAACTTACCAATATGGTCTCTAGCTGCATCCATTTATCCACCAAAACCTTGAATTTATCTTTTTCTATGCAACTGAGCTCAGATAAAAAAATCTTCCAAAGATGCTATATACAGCCGTCACTTTTTTTCTTTTTATTTCTAGATCATGAAAGTGAAGTAATACAAAAGTAGATGTGGGAACTGTTGTAATGGCACATTAACTATGATGCAATGAGAGCGCTCTCCTGTGCTAACAACGTTCTCTACTATTCTGATCAGTGAAAGCAACCATCATTTCAATAGTAATGTTATTGCTGAATTTCTTTCTCTTTTTTATTATAATTTTATTTTATTTTGAACAGTAACAATAAAAGCAAGAACAAAAGCCAGAAACAAAGACAGAAACTGTAATGTTCAACAATACATATATTACAGATTTTCAAAACAAAAATAGCTGATTAACAATGGTCATATATTATCTATTTTTATTGTCAAATCCACTGCTCAGATTAACAGATATAGTTACATAAGATTGAACATATGGTTAAATATCACCACCTTTTTTAAAGAAATTTAAAATTGTTGTCCTCTCTCTTTTTTCTTTCATTATCTTTAGAAATATTTCAAATAGAGTATAATAATAATTGATGTGACATAATATATGGTACACATTTAGAGGATGAAAATAACAGATATTCAAATATGGTTTTTGTATTACTCATCGCTGTCCCCAATGTAGTTACTTAGTTTGCAGATATCAGCATATAGTTAGTCAAAGTGAAAATTCTACACATTAAGGGATATTTTCAATAAACTTATGGAAATTCTTAGTACAATCACATCAGCCATCCTGGATATATACTTGCATGTTTTTTCCCTTTTGCCTACCTTTTCTCATTTCTCTCCTTATCATTATTTAATCTGTAATTTCCTTTTCTTTCCATTTAACTGTATCTGTTATACTTTTCAGATTTTATTTCTTCTTTCAACAGAGTTCTTGATGCCATTTACCATTATAACTATGCTCAGGAAAAACAGAGGCTCTGATTTTGCAATGAGAGGGGTCTCATTTTTTAGGGTATTAACTCCAGACCTAAAACATAGAATTATCTTCTGAGAGAAAAGTTCATACACGTTTACTTGCACTGAGAAAATGGAGAAATAAATCAAATATTCATTTGGGAACAATGTATTCAAGTTAACTACAAGAAGAGACAATTCAATCTCAGACTTCTTTTCAAACCTATGGAGTCATTTCTCCTTCCAACAGTTTTCTACTTTTTCTCTTCTTTCCACCATATTTTCTTACAACTATTCTCTTTCTATCTGGTTGTTGGTTTCAGAAGTTACACACACACAAAAAAAATAATGAATATGGCATTAAATACTGACAGATTTGCAACTGGTTAGTAGCTCTGGATTTCAAAGGGGAATGTTCCAAAAATTACTTGCCTTAAAATGAGTTTTGGTATTTAGTTGTAAAATTTAATTGTCTGTGCTTTTTCATTCTCAGTACTCAGATTAAACAAAAATTTGTCACCCTTATGATATTTTCTCTTCATATTAGGGGAGGGGATGAGAAAAGTACATTTGAGTTTTCACTGTCAAAATAATAATGTTCTTAAAACTTTTCTTTGTGTAATATTTAGCTACAGAGTAGCATCAGATGTATCTCCAAATAAAGTAAGAAAAAGCTCTTTTCCCAAGTGAAGTATTTTCCTCCACAAATCCAGTGTATTCATTATATTTTTTTCATTCATATAGATGGAATAAAATCCCAAGTTACTCTAAATTACTAAAATTTTAACTTATAAATGCGTTATTTGTATCAGAAAAAAAGCATTTCATTATGCACTCATTTTAACTATAAATTTTATATAATTCCTAAAGCATCACAACCAATATATTTGTTAAAATATTACTGACTAAATAAAGTGTTAGTTATTGATTTAATAATTCATTGTCAAAGAAGGCTGCTGACCAATTTTTCTTTAATTCGCTAATCTTACCTTAGGTTCTATCTCCTTAATATATATTTTTTGTTTTTAACTACCTAATATCTATGTATGGGGTCAAATAAGTTTAAAACTACATCTGATACCCAAATATGTGCCCCCTTTAACATTGTATAATCAAGAGGTTGAGAGTTCCATGTTACATAAACCAGAATTCAGCTAAGGAGACAGAGTAAAGATTTTCTCTGTTGAGAGCAAATCTAGTTAGCAAAAGTGCTAAAATTACTGACTATGATGCTGTCTCATTCAAATCAATTCCAATTTTTTCAGTTCAATACATATTAAGTACCTAGTGTTTGTAGGAGTCACATGGTAGAACATGACTATTATTTAGAAATCCAGGCTTAGAGAAGATTTTGGAAATGCTCTAGTCCATTAGACTTCTTGTTGTATCAGTCTTGTCCTGAGGAGCTCTGAGGAAGATAACAGAAGCCTAGACCAAGAAGACATGTTTTATTTGGATCTAATTCATATATACAAATAAGGCTAATTCTGAAGTGGATTTACAATTTTGTAAAGCTTCAAAAGTCTATAATGCAGTCTACTGCTTGAAATAAAAGGTAAGGAAATTTTAACAGTCTGAAGCCACTGTATAACTTCTCAGAAATACTACATGGCAAAATTAGCAGCTGTGCTCCATATAGTTTTAAAGTGAACAAAGCAATTTGGTGGAATCAATAACAGTGCCTGATAAGGACTACAAAATTTTTTGTGAAAGTTCCAGTGAAACATGGATATACTTTTATCATAATCTAGTCTAGAGATAGTATCTTCTATTCCCTTATAGTATATTGGCAAGGCATCATTTACAAAAAAATAATGAAACATATACCTAAACTCATTCCAAGACCTACAAGAAGAAAAAGGATACACACGTTTAGAAAATGAGATTTGTCTTACTTTTCCCCTTGCTGAGATAAAATACCTGACACACAAACTGGAAAGGAGAAAAGATGATTTAGCTTCCAGTTTGAGCGGTATCATTCATAAGGCAGGGTGGCACTGGACAGAGGGGCAATAGTTCATGGTAGCAGAAAACAGCAAAAACAACAAGAGAGTTTAACAGTATCTTTCTGTCCTTTTATACTGTATCTAGACTAGTGGGATTAGGGCAGCACCAATCCAATCAGCAGACTGATTCAGGGGTCATCCACCCTAATTGCAGCCCTCTTAATTCCAACATTACAGTAGGAATCAATCACACATTCTAGATTGAACTACCTCCAGAAAAACTGTATAACCGTATGAAGCTTTGGAGAGACATCTAGACATGAAACATAGCCAAATTAGGGTGCTGATGGTGACAATAAGGAGAAAAAGCGTATGTAGGTGGAAAACAATAACAACCAAGAGGTTAGTATCATGTATATACATCAATGTGTTATCTATAAAATTTCCATTTAATTCAGAAAGCTTTAACTAGAAATTTGATTTGATTCAGCAACTATTTCTTATCTTCTTTTGTTTTGGCTTCTGTGTTAAGATATTGAATAAAATTAATATAATACCCACATTCACTTTCTTCATATTTTATTATATGTTCACTTTGTATAGCCAGTATGTGTAATGACTCAGCCTTCCACCATGCATCCTATAGTGTTTTTCATAAGAAATGGACTTGCATAGTTTCATCTGTACCTCAGCACCTGATGTATGTTGTAATGGATCACTGGTTGAATGACAAATACAAATGGTTTGCACAGAACAAAGCAAAGGCATCTGATTCATGTGGTGAGATTGGACCTGGAACTCTAGTCTCATAGTTTCAGTAAGTACTAAACATTTACTTCCCCAAACACTAATTTGTCTTTCTTCAACCCAAATAGAGAAACCAAAACATTATCCTAAATTTTGTACATGCCTCAGAGAACTAGGATATCATGACAATTATATATATATAATGTATATATATATATATATATATAATGTATATATATATAATGTATATATATGTCAAGTTAACCAACAATTAACTATATATATGCATGTGTATATAATATATGTACATTTTATATACATATACGTATATGGATAGATAGATAGATAGATAGATAGATAGATAGATAGATAGATAGATATTATGGCCAGCTCAGCCTACCCTGGGGTGGGGCTGGTGCAGCATGTGGTGCCAGCGATTGATCTGCGGTCCCTGCAATTGTCTAAGTTTGCCTAAGCAGGTCCTTTAAACCTCTGAACCAACTTCCCAGCCCAACGTACAATTAACTCGATATAAAATTCATAGGTAGCAAAAATCCTGGAAGCAGCAAAAAAGGAGGCAAATGATATTTATTATCAACCTCTACTCATTTTTCCACACTTAACATCAGCCATAACTACTATCTCACTTGTCCTGTTCTCTTAGGTAGATGCTTTTATGATTGCTTAAAGGTGATCATTATTTTAGTTTTTCTAGCTCATTTCTCCTCTCATGCAAAGAAGATCTCGTTCCAAAACACCCAGAGATTATGAATAAGATAGTAACACATCCTTGTAAATAATAGATGTGGTACCAGAACTGCAATGTAAAATACAAGTGGAAGTTTTTTTTAAACAACTAGTTCTACTTTTAATTTTATATAATTTGAAATTATAGAAGAATATTAAAGTGAAATGTTGTACCTAATGAACATTAGGTAGCAAAGGGAATTCCAAAACACATTGCAATATATTAGTTTGCACTATACGGGGTAAAGCAAAAGAAAAATTATGAGAATCACAGACACACAAAGCTCACTTTAAATAACTGAACACAACTGACAAAAGTTATTCATATATTCTAACTCTATTTCTCAAGTAGTGAGCATATCTTAGTGGCCCATTATGTTAATGCCAGGTTGATATTTAATACTAGTATGGTGACATATTTTGTTGAAATGAAATATAACAGGTATTGTCCAAAAAGTTTCTTATAGTTACAAACCTTTTATCTACCTGATGCATTCCACTAGGCTATATATTTTCCAGAGAAAAAGGTTCTATACCTATGTGATGCTGTCAACATGATGTTTGGAAGAACATGGAATAAGTCTGTTAGGGAAGGATTTTTTATGAAACTATCTAGAAGTTTCACATACCTTCCCACCTTGAGCCTTTTTCTTTTTTTTTTTTTGGTGGTGGTAATTGACAGTTATTTTTTAAATTTTTATTAATTTTAATAACAAAGAAATGACACTGAGACAGTTTCAAAAACGTTAGTAAAGACAACCACAATAATTAATATAATGCATATTCTTGTCTTCAAAATAGTTGTTCAGAGTAAAAAGATGCAGACAACTTTTAATTCGAGGCTCCTCTCCGAATCCACCAATTCCCTGGTCTGTTCCTTAGCCAATGTTCTTAAGAAAGCACTCTTCTTGCAGCACAGCGATGGTATTCACGTACAGCAAGGGCCACTTGCAGCAGCGAGTGGAGGGTAAAAGCCATGGTCACCAGCAGTCACCTACAGGTCCAACAGGTCACAAACAGGTCCAACCAGTACTTCTCTGGCTGCCCCCCAGACATGATAACTTTTAAACACTATTAGTACAGATATTTCTTCTCAATGAGCTAAGAGAAAGTAGTTGTATGTATAGTCCAGCAGTCCATAATAATAGTGAGTTTTCAGCAGAACTTTCAATAGCTCAGCATATTAATCTGGCTTTACTTTTTATACCTCATGGTTAAACTTTTCTTCCACATAGCTAAAACCAAGTTAAAGCAAGACCTATCTCATAAAAATTGCAAATTTTATGTCTGAGGTCAGTGAAATCCCTCAAAAAAAATAGTGATGTTAAGCTTAAGTGCTTATGTTATAGAGTAATAGCAGTGTTATAGAGTAATAGCAGTGTTCTGCAGTGTTAACAACTTAAGTTTTCAGACCAAAAAATTAGAGAAAAAGAAGGGCTACAAGGATAGCCCTTCAAGGTCAGTGGGGACTCGGGACATAAGAGAAGCTGTACTATAACATCCTATAACTCAGTGATGTCTCAAATTTTCCTTTCAAGGAGATGATGGGGCCACAGAGGAAAGGGATTGACAATGTATAGTGTGCCTAAGAAGAGTGACATAGAGAGAAAACATTCCCTCAGGCTTTCACAGAGAGCAAATTGGTCAAGTAATGGCTGTGACTTATTCAGATGGCTGAACTGACAAAAGCTCTACAAAATGCTGTACATGGTTTCATGATAAATCTTACCTTGAACTTTGAAGTAAGAGCCCAATATTCTTTTTGATCCTAGGAACATTTTTCTAATATATTTAAGAAAACCTTGTGCTTTCTATATTTCCAAAGTTTGTACTCAATAGTTTAGATAATAAAATGCATGGTCATCCAACTCATGGCACTAACTCAGGCACAGCGTCAACTATTTTGAGAGATGGAACATGAGCTGCTGAAACAAATATCATACTTGAGAGACAGTATCATCATGTCAAATAACTTCAATGTACTGTAGTGGAAACAAAAGGAGAAGAGCAAGTAGGAAGAAGTTCATCCCAAAAGCAAATCTAGTACCACACGACCAGAGTAGGCAAGGAAATAAACAGGCAATTATTATAGTAGAATTTCCCTATCATAGCAGACAATGTAAAATTACACGTTTAGCATAACGAGTGCATGAATAATTCAGTAGTTATCTTATTGTACCAAGTCTGCTTAAAGGTTGTCCAGTTTGGGGACTCACCACCTCAAAATAAAAAATCTGTCTTTTAGAAGAAAACAACTGAGGCCAAAGGGTTGGGGGAAAAAAAGCAACGTGCAGGTCATACTCATTCTGGGACTGACTGGGTGAATATGATTTTATTGGAAAACAGCCATGCTTGCTTATTTCTGTACTATTTATTGCCTCTTTCACTTAGAGAAGCGGCATAACTATGACTAACTGTATAACTTGCATATCATTTTTTTTTACCAACATAAAAATCTTCCTAACCTGGATTGAAGTACCTGCAAGCAGCCTCAGGGGTCAGCGGTTCAATCCCCAGCCCTGCTGTGCTGGTTTCACCCAGAGAGCACACTCAGATGGCAATTGAGACTACATGTGGTGTTATGTGCCTGTAATCCCAGCTCTTGGGAGGCTGTAAACAGGCAAATCACTATGAATCTGATATAGTAGTGAGATCCTGAATGTCTGTAAACCCTCCCCTAAAATTTAAATAAATAAATAAATAAATAAATAAATATTTAAAACTCTTCCTCACCTCATCTAGACAATGCACACATGTTTGTTTGGGAATAACAGCCCAAATACTTGCAATGATGCCTTCTACAGAAATAATTCATATTGCTTACTTTGCTACTGTACAGTTCTATTTTACTTCAACGTTATAGATATTTTTCTTCCTTTATGTGTTCCAGAAATGGTATATCTTACCAAGCTCAGGAGTATTAGCATTGTGGTAACTTCTGCTACTCATTAACTAAACAATCTTGAGTTGCATTCTCTCCACTTTAGTTGTTATTGTTATTGTTATTTTCTGAGTTCTGTGTTCTTGAAGCTGAGATGTTTCACACTATCACTTAAGAGTTCTTGATCCAACTCACTCAACACTATCACTTCAAAATTCCCCAGTCTATTTATCTACAAAACTTTGACCTTCTGTAATTCTTTTGTTCAGTTGCAATGTAGAGATAATGCTGTGATCTAGAATTGTTTTGAGGATTCATGCTATGAGATGCAATAATAATTTTATCTGATTGTAATGCTTTGAATTTAAAATAGGAGGTGTCAGAGTTGCACAGTGTCTTCTTTGGCTGTTCTTATTTTGACTCCCTTTATCGTAAAACCCTTATTAAAAATATGTATCACTTAATTATACTGTGATAAACAGATTTCGACCATTGTGCCACAATTCCTGACATAATCAATTTAAAATGAAAAAAAGTTTCTTTTGGTGCATCCTTTCGGAGATATTGGTTCATGGTGAGGTAGCGCATTGCTTCTGAATCTGTGTAGCAGCAGCACTTCGTGGCGAGAAGCAGCTAGCAGAGCGCAGCCGTTGACGGAAAGCAGAGAGTGAGCCCAGGCTTCCTCGTTCCTTTCCTCCACCCCGTGGCACACCTCTAGTGGTCTAACTTTCTTCCACTTTAGCTCACCTTCTAAAACTTTCGCCACTTTCTAGCACACCACAGCCTGGGGATTAAGCCTTTAACACATTCGGGGGGTGCTGATGGCCAAAACCATTGGAAATCTTACTTTTGCGTTCTTGTTTCCATTAAATCTAACCTTCATTTTTCCATCTTCACCCCACTCCCCACTTAATTTTCAATTTTTTTTTTTCCGGCACAACTCTACTTTTACCATTTCTCCTGCCTAACAGCCACTTTCATAAATAAATGGCCATCAAACAGGAAGTTCGGTTAAAAATCTTCCTAATCCCAATGCAGTTTTCAGATTTCTACTTTGGTATTCCTATTAAAAGTCTCGTTTCCATTAATTTAATCCTATGTTACTGTATCATTTCTTACTCTTTCTTTCACAATAATCTACCATTGCAGTGCCTCATCACCAAATTTGATAGTCTCTCAAATTGCCTGCACTGCCTTCTTATACTGGCCTAGATTTTATCAGTGTTAAAAAGAATTCAATTAGTGACATATTATCAACATTTTTCTTAACTGAATCAGTCTAACTCTATCTACTCCAGTTTAGCCACACATACCTGTGGTAGCTTTATTATTATCTGTTTTTGATCCACCTCTACAATATTTTACTTTAATATCTTACACAGTGAACACAATGTTATATCTGCACATTTTCTCAATTCTTCATTTTTCACTAAACAGTTCACAAAGACATAGAGAATCTGTAGGGTTCTCTGGGCTCTTTCCTACTTTCTCATCCCCCACAAACTCCTACTTTCATGCCTGTTTCTATTTAGCACAGACATATCTCTCTCTAAGATAGCATCTATATTACAAAATGCCATTTTGCCACATTCATGACAAATTTGCACTGAATTCTATCCAAACATCTACTTACCAGCTAACACCACTAAGGACAGGTTCAGGAAAGCTGAGCCCACTGGATGTAGACAGTGGATTCTAGGAACAAAATGGAGCCTACTCTTGTTTCTCACCAACATCTCCTTCTGTGTCCTGAGTTTGTCAGTATTAGCAACATTCTGCTAATAACAAATTTTGAATTTAATAGCAAGTATTCTCTTACACTCTCCTATCAATATTTATCCTGGTTTGTTCCTTTCTATTTTCAATTATCAGTGGAATTCAATTTCAAATTAAATACAGCATAGTACAACATTGCAATTCATTATTTTTTCTTTGCCTTATAACCAATATTACCAGATTAATTTTCTTAAAGCAATACCTTAATCTTATGTCTATAACAGTTAACATTCAAACATCTCTAACATTAGCTTTTGGCATTTAAAATTAATTCTATGATCTTTAAGCTCACATTAAGGAAGTCTGTGACTTGCTAGGCACTTTCCTTCTGGTTTCTAATTATCCATCATGCTCTTATATGTGGCCTGTATTTTTATTATCTTAAACTTCTTACCCATTTCACAGCATGTTCTGCATTTATTGCTCTGACTTACATGCTTTTCTGCTACATCAAGCATTCGTTCTTCTTCTTCCTCTTGTGTTATGTTTTCTGAAATTCTTCCCAGTCAACAAATGTCAATTATTTATAGGTGAACTCTCCTCCTGAACTGTTCCTTCACCTCTATCATTTTATAACATTTTGCTACCAAAGCATCCATTATAATTATAATTAATTATAACATATCAGACCATACCCTAAGAATTACTGAATAAGATTCTAGGTTCAAAAGAAAAAATATATTATTCAGATACACTAAAGTGGTGTTGCTATATAGTATAACTCTTATGCAACAGCCATTCAAATGTTTCTTTTTATTATTTTGCATACATGATTTCAAAACCAATAAAAGAGAATCTTATAATTTAAAAACAAAAACAAAGTTCTAATATTGACTTGATACACCAGTGTTATATTTAGCATGTTACTTAATTTCACTGATTTTTGCAAAATGATGGAGACAATAAAACATAGCTGAGCAGTCCTTGAGGCCTAAATGACATTCATTTCATTGCTCAGAAATGTAATAAATATTGATTTCTACATTCTCCTGCTAGAGTGAAATTTCTCATGCTTCACAAACTTTACAATTTGTCTGATGACTTAGGCCAACAAAAAAGAATGCATGCTCCAAGAGGCCAGGAAGCTTGGCTGTTTGTTTACTGTGCTAACATCACATTGTAACAGAATGTCTATGAGAAAGCATTAAAATTCATAGATTATATAGCCTGAAACAGAAAAGCCTGGAGTAACTTCAATAATTAAATTCTTTTTTTTTTCAATAATTAAATTCTGATGTGTGCTTATTATACACAAAAGGAGATATGTGCTTTTTTCTATTCCCATGACTTCTATTACTATAGACAAAAACTATGGCAGAAAAACTCTGGACTTGGAAGACGCTCACAAAAGTAAAACCTCTTGAGACAAAAAATACAGAATTGCTTTTTTGTCTCCTTTTCAGGTAATCAGCTATAATTGAGGGAAAAGGAACAAATTAAAGTTATCTTTAAGGTCAAAAGAATGAAAGATTTTTTTTCTTATTAGGAATATTTCTGAGAGAAAAAGATACTTCCTTCAAAGTAATGCTTGTGGTGTAATTTAATAGAATAAAGAATTATAAAATACCAGAATTATTGATCTTAGTTTTACCAAGTTAAACAATACAATGAAACTATGACAGACATACATTTACATTGTCTTTTCTAACAAGGCTTTGCTTTAGAAATTGGTTACAGTGAAAACCTATAGCATTTTTATTACACAGGTATTTATCAATGCAAATAACTTTGGTGGTTCAGATTAGATGCTAAGAGTTAAATTAATTATGAATTTTGAGCCAGAGTGCCATGCTAGGAGCCATGAGGCCAGGAGTGAGGATGGGTGAGTTGGCTAGAGCTCAGCCATGGCTCATTGTCCCAAGAAGCATCTGAAGTGAGTAGCAGCTCCGAAGCATTGGATGCTGGGTAAATTGACCAGTATGTTTGCTCCTCATCTATCCACTGGCCCCCATAAGCCAAGAGAATGTTTTCCTCTCATCATCTTCCTATGGACCAGACTCAAGCATGCTCTGACAGGAGATGAAGTAAAGAAGTTTTGCATGCAGTGCTTCATTAAGTTCAATGGAAAAGTCTGAACTGATATAACCTGTCTGTTATGGTTTATGTCTAGTTGCCCCCCCCCCAAAGTCTCATGTAATCGTCCAGCGGGGATTTTTATAGTTTGAGACTTGACTCATGAGCCACTGGGATTATGTGTTTCAGTACTGATGAGATTATCCGTCTGAATACTGCTGGAAATTATAGGTGTGGCCTGAAGCAGATAGGCTGAGGCAGAGAGCCTGATGTAATACACAGACAGAGATACAGACTCAGGCTGTTGCTCTGCTGGCCTGATTGGTCCATTGCTTCTGTTCCTCCGCTGTTAACTGCTGCTCTCTGCCTGGTGTCTTTCTGCCTTGGAGCCAGCCGAGTATGGACTGAAACCTCCAGTAACTGTGAGATAAATAAACCTTTCCTTCCTTCATTTTGAGTGTCAGGTATTTGTCCCAGCAACATGTAAAAAGTACTAAGACATTGTCCAGCTGGCTTTGTTGATTTCATCAGCAAGATAGGAGAGCATTTCTCTCTGATCTATGACACCAAGGCTTGCTTTGCTATTCATCAAATTACACTGGAGGAAGCCAAGTACAAGTTGTGCAAAAGGAGGATCTTTGTGGGCACAAATGGGATCCCTCATCTGATGACCCATGATGCTCACACCATTCACTGCCCTTATCCCCTCATCAAGATCAATGACACCAACCAGACTGATTTGGTATCAAGTAAAAACATTGATTAAATCAAGCTAGACACTGGTAACCTATGTATGGTGACCAGAGGTGCTAACTTGGGAAGAATTGGAGTGATCACCAACAGAGAGAAGCGCCCTGGCTCTTTTGATGTGATTCATGTGAAAGATGCCGATGGCAACAGCTTTGCCACCTGTCTCTCCAACAACTTCATCATTGGCAAAGGCAGCAAGCTGTGGATTTCTCTTCTACAAAGAAAAGAAACCCACCCCACCATTGCTGAAGAGAAAGATAAGAGGCTGGCAGTCAAACAGAGCCAGGGGTGAAATGGTCTCTAATGACATGTTACAGAGGTCTCTGTTTAATTAAA
>PVJA010001569.1:84696-123750 GCA_004027025.1 Myocastor coypus
TTTTGTCTTTTTGAGACAAGCTCTTACTACACAGTTCAGGCTGGCTTTGAACTCACTTTTGTAGCCCAGGCTGGTCTTGAACTCGTACTGATCCTCTTGCCTCAGCCTCCCAAGTGCTGGGATTACAGGTGTGCACCACCATGCCCAGCTACATCTTTCTTATGTTCTAAGAATCTACAGGATTCCAGAGCTGTGAGGGTTCTTCTTACATGCATTGTAATAACTATTCCTTAACCTCAAATCGGTACTTCTCTCTTTAACCTATCAGGACTTGATATTGTGCTTCATACAGTGTAATTTTGCCTACACCCTAAATCACCGTTAATGTATTGGTGATGGCATCGTACGTTAGCATGCATTTTTTAATGACGAATAATCCGGGCACTGTTGTTGAAACATAAAATATCAAAAGGGAATCAGAGGGGAAAATGAGGTTTTCAACAAAAGGGATTAAGATAATTTTTCATCTGTGAACCCTGTCAAGAAAGGAAAGGGTGTGGGTGGAGGAGAAGAGAAAGTGAAATTGTGTGTTGTGCAGACTCTACAGCTTCTTCTCAACACTTCACCTCCTACAATCTGCAAACATGTAAGTATCATCAGGCCTCTATCTGACCATCAGCAGTCATACCCTACATGTCACAAATCAACTCCATAAACATCAATGATAATATTGACCTTGATTATAGAATTTCCTTGATTCTATTGGCCTTGATTATAGAATTTCCTAGAAAGCAAAGAAAAAAATATTTTTTATTTTATTAATTTTAATGAGAAATAGCAATGAGACATTTTCAAAACAGGTTAGTAGGATAGTTATAATAATTAATACAATGTATATTGTTGTCTTCATAGTAGTTAAACAGAGTACAAGATGCAGATACAATATCTTATCTACACACTCTTAGTACAAATCTTCTCATTGAACTAAGAGAAAGTAGCTGCATGTCTATCCTAAATATTTTTTTCAGGACAAAATGATCCTTCATTTACATCCCCGTTTTTTTTTTTTGTTTGTTTGTTTGTTTTGTTTTATCAGAGATGGGTATTACATTGCCATTCAAATATTGTAGGTGCATGAGTTCAGCAAAATAACCCAATAGAGTCCAGTAGTTGATAATAGTAGTGAGTTCTCAGCAGGACTGGCAAGATCAGAAGTTGTTGAGTTGAGTTTTTCATAGTTCAGCATATTAATATGGCTTTACCATATAGCTATATGTCATGGTTAGAAAAGTCTAACCACGAGAAAGCAGTGTATACAGAAAGCATCCAGCCATAGTGAGCAAAGCATGCAGCAGTGTTTCACAAATCCAGCCCCAGAATTAGGAGGACAGTTTGGAAATCCCCTTGGGCCTCACACCAGCAGCCTCCCCCTCCATCCTCCACCTGTCATGGCCTTTTTCTTCCTCCCACATTCCCCACATATAGCCTCCCAGACAACCTTCGTCTTGGCAAAGTGCATCCTAGGATCACATTTCAGCCTTCAAGAAGCTCCAGCCTTACATCTGAAGATGTAAGAAATAAGCTTCTATCTACAATTCAACTTAACAAACAAAATTATAAAGCATTTATAATCTATTTGCAGGGTATATAGCTAAGTGCTAAGAAAATCACTGGAGAACAAATAGAATTTATGTAATTTTTACCCTTCAAAGTATAAAAAAGTGAAAAATGAAAAATAAAACAGAAATATAAATAAATATATGTTGTAGAATTGCTGAAATATTTGAATGAGACATAGAAAACACTGTAGGGAGATGAGGAAATGGTTATCAGATTACAAAATATTGAAATTATAAAAAAAAGAAATTATAAGAATAATTTCAATAAGTATAAATGTATTTCAGATTGAATAAATATGACATAGACAAATATGAAAGTGCAGCACATATTTGTATGATATAGTAAGAAAGATGAAGAATATAAAGAAGTGGGGATAGACAGTTTGAGTTCCCTCATTCAACACATATATTTCAGTGTTGCTGTGTCTCCGTATATTGTGAGATATGTGTGGGTAAAATACTGACTATAGGTACACAGAAATGCTTCCTTCATCTAATTATATCATTGTACAGTGTCATAAATAAGCAAGAATAACAAACTATGACCAATAGATGGAGGACAGTTTGACAGTCTATTATAAGGGACTGGCATGGGGACTTAAACAGTGGTTCAAACGAAGTATCTCTGAAATGGGATACTAGTGTGAGGATCACAGAATTTTGCCACCCTGCATAAGTAGGAAGAGCAAAAGAACATTAGAGATGGAATTGCACACTCAAAATTGCTCACTCTCCAGATGAAAACAGAGAGTTAACACTAGAACAATGTACAGAAAACAATCCATCATCCAAAGCCCAGGAACCCACTGATGATTATAGGTGGTATTGATCTGAAAAAGAAATGTTTTGGATCAGAAAATGATTTTAGCTAGATATTATGGCACATGCAAGGTACATATGTATCTCATTCAGCAGAAGGAACTCATTTTCTAGAAATGGAACTATTGAGTGCTGACAACAACTGGCCTATTCTGGTCATTATGTGGTCCAGCATCTATAGAGATAAAGGAATAAGGTCATTCTTTCATACTCTTCAATCCCCTTTCAAACCATAGCATACACCCAGAATCATGTGTTCTCTACTACACTTCATAGAATGGTTCATCAGTGTGCTCATGCTGCACTTACAGTTTAATGTCATTTATAAAGCCAAATCACCACTCCTACTTGCCTAGAAACTTTCCCTGACCCTTCCCTCTTCATCAAGCTCCTTCAGCCATTTCCAAAAATTAATTTTCATGTTTAGTGAGATCTTATTTGCTTATATTTTAAAGGGTGCACCATATCTTCTGGTAGGCATACTCAGTCAAAAATATCCACGCAAACATTCATTACTAGCAAAATAGAAGCTCACACATTGAAATCGTTTTCAATCTACACACTGTTATTCACTGGTGGAGACAGCATCACTGTTACTATAACTCTTATTGGCTGAGAGGCTCTACAACCATGGAGGACGGTATATAGTTAATGTTGTTTTATGTAGAGTATGAATATATTTTATTTTTATCAGAAAGATTAAGAAATATATAACATTATAACATATCGGCCTCCATAACAAATTAGGTTCTATTGAGAGCCTATATATGGTTGGTTGGGGATTCAAAATAAAAAAAAAAAACACAACCTTTTATTTTTGGTAATATATTTGTGTAATTTTAATAGAATTGTTCCAATGAACAATGCATTTATGAGGTCATATTTTGGTAGATAAAATATATGAAAGCACTAGTAAAGTAAGCCAGAGAAGCAAGATTTTGTTGTCTGGTAATCACAAAAGTGACAGTTCCCAGTTGAGAATAGTTCCCTACTAAAAGGAAATATAATACTACTCCTGGTAAATAATGACATAGACTCTGCTTCTCAGGACAATAATATTAAAGTGAGCAAACACACATGCAGATGTAGTGACTAACAATCAGAGACAGGGTAGCATGTATTTTTCTGAAATTCACAAGGGAAAGATCAGGTAGTAGTATCTGATCCCCTTCAGTGTAAAAAGAACAAAAAATTAGACTACAAAAGAAAGAATGACTTGAGTGATAAATACAGAGGAGTTCATAAAGCTCATGGTCATTTTTGAAGTGTGTGTGTGTTTGTGTGTGTGTGTGTGTGTGTAACAATAGATTTTTCACTTTCATTAAATGAACACACTCTAGACAGGAAGGCAATGAGATTCATTCATTGTGCTTGTGTTAACTGAATTGGATTGTTGGCACTGTGGCCTTCTCTTCTATGAATTCTCCCGTTGTCCACTGATACATCTAGATTAGTCTCAACCATAACTTGAAAATTAGAATAAGAAACTCAAGTGTACGTGTTTTGAAAAAAAATAAAAATGAAAAAAATCTAACTTTAATATGGCAAGAAATTTAAGGGAATAAGAGTGGATGGAAAGGAGTCCAGCTCAGAAATTATAGTCGTAGCCTGATCTGGAGAATATGATCCCTTAACCAAGATCATTTCATATCACAATAAATAATTCTATGCTCATAAAGTATCTCTCATCAGCCATCCTGAAGTCTCTCTACATAAAACCTGGAACAGTTTCTGCTTGACTCAGAATAATTTCCAAGAAGGACATTATTACATCTGAGGTCATGATAGTGTATGCCTGTAATCCCAGTATGCATGAAGATGATGCAGGAGGATTGAAGACAGCCTGACCTACATAGTGAGTTTACAGCCATAAGAAACATCTGCTTCTTGTTCTCACTCTATACTATAATCTGTTGCCCTCTGACATTCTGACATTCCAAGATGTTTATAGAGTCTGTCTCTCTACCATCATTTCATCATGTACCTTCAGCACGGCCCAGCACATCTGAATTCCTCTGTGAGGCCTCAGGGTTCAGCTTCCTGTGCAGCTCTGGCAGTAAGGTAGGAGGTCATAAAGAAACACATGGCTATTTCTCACAGCTTCACAATCACTCTTTTTTTTTTTTTTTTTTTTTTTTTGTGGGACCAGGGTTCGAACTCACGACCTTGCACTTGCCCAGCAGGCACTTGTGCCTCGGAGCTATCTCCCCAGCCCCCACAATCACTCTTTAAAGAAAACCTTTCCCACTCTGGATAACCACTGCCCTTACAACACAACTCTGTGAGGTAAGAAAATATGATTCAAATCACACTTAGCAAATCAATAAATAGACTGATGTGAACCCAAAGTAACCTGATTTCGAAGTCTGAGCCTCCCTACATTGTTCTGCCTCCTAGTAGGATGTCTCCCTTTGGTCTACTGTATAAAAACATGATAAAAATCCTTGAACAGCTATTAAAATAAAAAGAATATTGACACTTAGTTTTCTGTATAGAGCACAATCTTAAACTCAAACAAATATTTACCCATTATACTGATCTTCAGCTGTTTACTACTGTCAAGGGAATATTGATTAAGATTAATCAATATGGTGTCTGTATCACATCATATAGTTATTTTTTTGTGGGAAATAGGACAAATTTTTTTCATAATTCTAAAATATTCTCATTAAAACTGATAGTAGAAACAGGAAATATATGACACTATAAGGACATCCTTGGAAATGGCTGAATAAAATGAACTTAGGATGTCAGATACTTGATTTTTTAAAAAAGGACAGAGGAATGAGCACAATTTTCTAAAAAGACAGTAATGGGTACTGAAGAGAAAGCTCAGTGGAATAATTACTTGCCTAGAATGCACAAGGTCCTAAGTTCAATCCTTAGTACCACCAAAAATAGATAGATAGATAGATAGACAGACAGACAGACAGACAGATAGATGATAGATAGATAAATGATAGAGAGATAGATAGATAGATAGATAGATAGATAGACAGTAATTATGTCACCTACCATCAGCCAAGCAGCATTCACAATACAGTTTGGATATTAGGTCCTTTAATTTCCTATAAGGCAGACATTTCTACATTGCTTGTAAGGAATCTAAGATTTAGTGAAGTCATGTAAGCTGCCCAACAACACAGCTCAGGGCAGAAAAAGTTGAAACCTTAACCCAGGTTTGTTCTGCTTCACAAAACTTTCACTCTGTGATTCTGTCTCAATGCTTAGAAATCTTCATGCAACAAATTAGAATACTTTTAAAACTTAGCGTTTTTAAGGTGCTATAAGAAATACAGTAAAGAAAATGAAGATGGAAAGACAAAAATAAGTTAAGTTGGATCCTTTTAAGGGGCACACCACTTAGAAAAAGATTTTTGTTTGCTTATTTTGAGACAGGGTCTCGCTATGCAGCAGGCTGGTCTTGGCCTCACTTTGTAGGCCATGCTGTCATTAAGTTCACAAGACCTTCCTGTCTCAGCCTCACTAGTGCTAGGATTACAGACATGCTGGCCAGAGCAAGATCTTTAATAAGATATTGTTATTCCTTCTAGTCTTTCTAGTGGACTAACCATCTATCTAAAGTCTAATAAAAATATATAGCATAACAGAAATGTAAGTCAATGCACAGATATCTATGTTTCATACATGTAGATTTATACACATGTATCAGAGTCAAAGTAATTCATAATTAATTAATTGTGACTGTAACCTTTTAAAATATTTCATTCTTTGTGCAAACGGGGAAACTGAGGTACACAACTGCTTTGTTTTATACGGTCAATTGAGAATTCATATTAAATTATAAGACTTTTTATTATTTCTTTACTTTTCAGTCAATCTTTGAGACTTGTGTCCATATTTAACTTAGAAATATACAAAAGTTAAATTATTTTGTTATTTTATTTTCAAAAAGTGTGAGCATAATCTCACATATGGTTTCATCACAGTTATGCTTGATCATTTTGCTTCAAAAGATTATAAGCAATCCAAAGGTCTGCTATGTATAAATTATTCTGGCAATTATAAATAGTAATTTTGATTCCTAAGATGTCAAGTTTAAAAAGGAATAAAATATTAATTGATTTTGCTTGGACCACCAAATGTCGATAAAAAGATAATGACTGGCACTCATCAGTCACCACCTCTAGCTTTGAATTGGCCACCTGAAAGTGGCCACTTCCTTCCAGCCATTCCTTACAGTTATGTGCTCCCCTCATCTCACATTCCCAGATTAGTCATTGTGCATAAAAGAAGGTAAGAGATGCCTTTGGGATCTCTAAGGAGGTAATGTTGCAGCCCTGTGTGCTGGCCTTTGGTGTTCATTTGCCTTTCACTTTGACAATTTTCAAAAAATCTTCGTTGCATTCTATTTAGGTTTTGTAAGTTGGATTTTTGCACAAGCAACCATCAGATATGTTTCCAATGTTAAAGAAATCTATCCTGGATGGACAGCCTCTGAAGAATAAGAGGATCGCCAGAAACTCAGAGTAGCCCTCAGAGAGAGATGCTCAGTAAAGTAACTATCTCATAACTGCAGGGGTACCCAACCTCCTACATAAATGTAAAGCCCCATGAAAGCTAAAAATAAAGAGCACAGAGAAGTAATGTAATGTGTTCACCATTTGGGGCTTCAGAAGTGAACTGCAAGATTTCCTCTTGGGATCGGTACCCTTTGAAGTTTGTTTCTCTGTGTCCCACATCATTACCTTTTTTCAGACACCTGAGCAGTTCATGTTTCCTTAACCTGAGCTATGCTGTTCAGAGCAATCCCCCAAATCCTTCATTGCAGACAAGATCATTATATAGTAGACAGCAACCTTAAGAGGAAAAATCCTATATCAACTGGTAGTATAATCCCCAAGAGAAAACAGACTTTAGTTGAACAATCAGAAACCTGGCTTGCTTTATGGTGTTTACACTGCTACTTGCTAATGGATCACCATAAAGGAAGCAAAAGGGCTCTTACAACATTGAGTAGGCTATCATGGGAGTCTTCTGAGTGTGCCTTTTTTATTTGCTGCAGTCAGGTTAATGAGCTCACCAGCCCACTTGATGTTGAGGACTTCGTAACAAAGCAATCTCTCATTAAATGCTGCCTGGCACCACTCTCTTGAAGCAAAGGGACATTCAGATTATTGAATGCCTTTGTACTCCTCATTCCTACCAGGCTATGGAGTCCAGCAGTGGCATCAGTCCCACACACTTCCTGGCAGGCATCCAGTCATCCGCCTGCCCTCTTCAAACTGCATGGGCATTTGCCAATCTAAGCAGCACTGGTAGGCAAACAAGCATGGCACACGACTCCTTTGGCTGAAAGCCAAATGTGCAGCTGAACAATCTAATTTGTTTCTACTGTAGAGAGAAACATTCTTCTCTATTCTTTCCTATTCAGTTGAATTTACATGCAAAAGTTTTGTTATGGCACAAAGGAATGTACATTTATCTACATTTTCTTTCTGCTTTTACACCTTTTTAGCCTCAAGAGTACAGGTCATGATTTTGTCTGGGGCTTTTTTTAAGTATCTCCTGGCTGACAGTTTTATCAATGAAATGACCCCTGAGTGTTATCAGCTAGTGAGCAGGTGTCTCTATTCAGAATCTTACAGACAGAAGTGCATCCTGGGTAAAGAGTAATACATGCATAACACAGCTTTTTTTCAATATTACTCATAAGATTTAATGGTTCACAGTCCTCCAATATAGAAAATAAAATTTTAAGGTATTAATGTTAGAGATAATGCTCTGAGAGTAGAGAACTAAAGTAGTTTATTATTACTAATTTCTCTTTTTAAGCTATTAAATTCTTTAAAAATATCAGATGCTCAAAAACTAAATATAATTTTAGCCAATGAATTATATTTGTAATGTGAACATGAGAGTTATGTTGAGCTCAATTAAAGCTCGAACCATAGCTTTTACATTCTTAGTCAAGTTTCAAATATTATGTGTACAAATTAGTTTTCATTATTTTAGGAAAACTGAAAAAAAATTATCAACTAGAAAAAGACAAATACTTGGGGGATTTGCACATGCTCAAAAGATAGCAATACAACTGATAAAAGCCAGTGAAAATAGTCTACACATAAACTTCTTGACAGGCTAAAGAACACAAGTTTAAAACTACTCCCTGAAAAAGATGCAAATTGTAAACCAAACCAAACTAAACACAATATAATGTGAAGTCTTAATATACAGCAAATAGCAATAAGACAGAAAACAAAAAATCATAACGCTATCATTTTTATGCTTTACAAAGTATTAGAATAAGATAAATTATATATTAATAGTGAAATGATTTATTTATGCTTTCATGCTATCTTGCATCTCCTTTATATCACAGCATAGGTGCTTTATGAAATAGCAGCATTCTGAGCATAAATCTAACGCCCTGCTCTATATATGGCTCCTGCGTGTTGTGGTGTAACTTATATATACACATTTAAAGTTTGCTAAATAATGCAATTCAAATACTTCTAAATTTTGCATAGTATTTTCTGTGTACAGATAACTTGTTATCAATCATTAAATTTGTCACCAAATTTAATGATTATTCAGTTTTGTGTATTTAATTGCATAGTTAGTTTTAAAACCATATTTCATATAATTTTGTTATGGACTATTCTCATTTCTAGTTCTAGGTACTGTATTATTTGCTTAAATAACAAAAAGTTATAAAAATAATTTTATATTTAGTCACTAATTTAATTTAGCTCATTTGCATAATCTATGAATTGTTACAAAGAATACATAACAGAAATATAATATCAATAGCATAGTTAGATCTGGTTCACTATTTTAAGAAGAGGGCAGATTTGGATATAATCTATATTGTCCATCATAGACTTTTTAAAAAACAAATGTATTTTAAAAGTAAACTGCTGTCGTTAAAGGAAAAAAAAAAAAAAAAACAAAAAAAAAACAGAAACATCTGTAAGAAATTAGCAGGTATGTGGAATACGTTTTGCTTACTAGATGGGTGTTCTGTGTTGTTCATAAGGATGATTCAAACTAATGATGGCTTATTCTATGTGGCACACATACATATTTAATATCGCAGGTCAATTTAGATACTTGAGGGCTTGGAACTAAAGCATTCTCTTGAATGTCAAACTTGATTGAGGAAGCCAACTACATATTGGGATAAATTATAGAGAGTTTATTATAATAGCTTTTAAGGGGATGTTTTTTACCTATTTGAAGGATAAAAAATTTCTAATATTTTGAACAAAGCAACATGTTATTGTCTTTACTGATACAAAATGTATGGCAAAATTGAAAAATGGCCCGTCACAAAAACATCAGCATGATACTATTAGGCTAAAGGGAACTGTTCGTAGCTTCAGAGTATTTTAAACAAACTGATTCATATCAAAACAAAGCTATTTAACTACTCAAGAGAAAATAACATACAAAACATCTTTGAATATGTTTAATAATGTGAAATAGGATTTTTAAAATACGTATTTAAGTGCATATCTTTTTTAAATATTAATTTCCTTATTTTAGCTAATTTATAATCTTATAATATTGTTTGAAGACAGCGGTCTTGTCTATCACATGATTGTTGCTTATATATTTTTATTTCTAAAATGATAAATTAAATAATATCAAGTAATCTATTATGTGAACATGTATGATTAGATGTTAGGATACAGCCTATAACAGAGGATGTTGACCAACATATGTTCAGTTATTTGCAAAGGTCACCTTTCAAAAGTCAAGCTATCATAAGTTTATATAAACATAAGCATTTCTTACATATATAGTAAAGCACTCTGTTGTTAAAATAGCAATTTATGCTGAAAAACGTGGATGATAACTGAATATTTCCAAACCCATAATCCTAGCCTATCTGAAATGATTTGAATAAGCAGATTGGTTGACTAAATTCTCTGCAAGAAGTCTTCAAATTTTTATCTAGCTATTTATAGAAATCTGTGGAAACAGCTGAGCTGACTGAAGTGATGTCACATTTGCTGATGGAATGGTTTGTTCCGGAGCACACTCAGAGGCTGTATGAGTCTCCTTAAGGTTTGCCATGCAACTCAAAGCAGTGAGAAGGTGTAAACATGAGCATTTTTCAGTCCACCAATCAATATTGCATTGATGACTTTCTTCTGAACTTTAACCCTACAAGCAATACCAATAGCACCGTACTGAATCTTCCCATCTTCAAGGGCTGCCTAGCATAAGCTACCAATTTTACAATCGATCAAAAGTCATCTGTGTGAATAAAGCTTGAGATTTCAGGCAGCAGCAAGCAATTTTTGAAAGGTCGAGGCTGCGTTTTTATTTTCTTGACCTATGCTTTCAACTTGTATCATAGTTCTTTATAACCACTAAAAGTAGTAAGAAAATTTTAGATTTTTCCCCATGTATTTTTAGTAAGCCTTTGGGCATTTTCACTGTCCCTAAAAGAATATGGTTGCATGGCAACCTTCGCTGTTGCCATGGAGACTCCATGTGTAAGCAGCTGCTGCAATCAGCATTAACGCCAGGCTTGCAGGTTTGTCATTCCAATACATAGGGAGGGGGAAACAAATAGGACAGCACACTGCCGTAAAGGGGAAGTCACCTAGATAATGTCACTCACAAACATATGTTCCACAATTATTCTTTCCACTGTTTTATTGCTGCAATTATAGCTAAACTAAGATTACAAAATTATATGGTTTTAATTTGCCTCTATTGACTATGTTTCACTTCCATTAAAATTAAGTCTGAACCCATTTATGTAGAAAACTGTTAGTTTTCAGAAAAAAAATTTTTGCTTTCTCATTTAATGTCAACAGGGGGAAAAATCAATGCCCATAGAAACCTTTGTATGAAAAAAGCAACTTAGGCAAAATATACATTAACCTTACATGAAAATCATGGCCTCTGCCCCCAAGGGCCTCTGCTCCCTCTGTATTTCTAATATTTTCAGATATGTGAGAATTGACCACAAAGATGCCTCAGATGACACTGACCTGAGTCTTTAAAATGTAAGTAGAAATGCTGGTTAAAGCATCTTAATCGCCTATCCTTCATTCATTGCAGCAAGCTTAAATACTGAAGCAGGTGATTCCAATATCAAAGTCCTTAAAAGAGAAAACTCAAGAACAAAGGTGCTAGGAAAACTATTGATACTTTTTTCAAACTGTTTTAACTAAGCTCGATGATGCTAGCTACTGTACGCATCCTCGATATTACAATATCTGATGCATTTATTCAGTAAAAGAGCTCTTAATACATAGGCAATATGCTATTAACAAAGGATTGATTTGTAATACAGTATCAGTTGCCCATATTTTCATAAATATAGGTTTAATATCAGCATAATAACAAGCATTTACTATCCTTCACCTAGCACTTCAATTTCTTATTTGAAAATACAGTATTTTCTGTAGAAACTTAAGAATTGTACTAAAAATCAGTAATTGAGGGGCAAAGAGACTATTCAATCTCTAATCTTTCTATTTGATGATATAATACTAGCAGACAAACAATAAGATAGAATTTACTGTATTTAATTGTATTCTAGTAAAAGTGTAGTATTTTTGCTCCATCGTGTAGAATAGTTTCCTCTGTATTTTTGTTCCTTTACATTTTTTAAATAATCATGAACCAAAATAAAATATTTATCATGTATATTGCTGAGCTAATATAAGTAACTGTAGTGAAACTGTTAAAATAGCTTTAAGAAAGACATGTATACTATCAAAAGTTAAAGACTTATAAGCTTACATGTACACATGTAAAGCAAAAATATTTCTTGAATGAAATGTAATATGCAATATTAGTGGCATTATCTGTTACTATTATAATAGTACATGATAAGAAAGTATAATTGACCATTATAAAAGGCCTTACTTAGCCACATTTAAAAGGTGAGATTTAACAATAGCTGAAAGACAGCACTTTAGTAGGTTCATGATTAAAATATAGCACACAAAAATTACAGAATCTTATAATTATTATTTTAATGATTCTTTTTTTCATTTTAATGATTCTTTAAGAATATATCTAATTCCACAATTCAAGACCATTTGAAAAAATTAAATGTTGAGTTATCAAATGGTAGAGCAATTTTATTAATCCGATGTTTTCATTGTTCACCTTTTAGCACATACTAATAAAAACATTCATTTTTAAATTCAGTATAGGATTAGAAATATTCCACCCCTCACGGACCTTATTCACCACTGTTTGAATGGAGGGTTTTTCAGACTTAGACCAGAAAACCAAAATTTTGCTTAGAAACCATGAAAATGAAAACACCAGTAAACCCTTAGGCATAGCCGTGTTAGCAGGTGCTACTATAATACACAAATCCTGATAACATTAAATGACCTATTTAAAGCCTGTCCAAGCAAAGTGACATCAAGGAATTGAATTATTTGCCCTTTACTTTAGTATCCTTGTCATGCAAGCTTCAAATCAGAAAAGGTGATCACCAGAAAACAAATCCCAAACTTAATACATACAACAGGAGCTTCTCCTGTACACTAGACTGGATCTCATGGCCTTTTCACTGCAGTTCGCATTTTACTGCAAAATAGGACCTAGCACTCTTTCTTAAGTCAATGCAAGCATATCAATTAAGGTTGCAAACCAAGTCTTTTAAATAATAAGTTCAAAAACATTTTGGATTATTTAAATAATGAACATTTTTCAATACATCTCATATTAATCTGGAAGATGCTGCATTTTGATTTCTATAATATACTGAAACAACAAAAAGTTTAGCTTTAACAATTTTAAAGTAAAATAACAACTTAAATTTGTCATTGCTAACCTAATCAAAGCAATAGCTTTTGAGTTCCATAATAAAAGGATTTACCCCAATTAATGCTACAAAGGATAATATTCCTATAGTTGAGAACACAAAATGTACTTCAAACTGGATTTCTGATGAACGAGGCATACGTGCTATTTTCTCTAAAATTGACATGAATCTGTAAAGCAATTGTGTGGGTAATATGAGTACTAAAACTCGTGACTGTGAATAAGAAGGTTTTATTTGACTAGAATAAAAAGAAATAGTTAGCTATGTACATTGAATATACTATGGCACTTTCAACTAAATTATTTTTGTAGGTTTTTAAACTAAAAATAAATGTAATCTTTTCCCTATCCTACAAGAAAATATTTGAAGATTTAGAAAATTTGAAGTAGTGCAACAAACACCCATATATTCTTTCTTTGATTCAATAATTATTATTTTTGTCACATACGTTTGTTTACTCTCATTCAGAAACTGCAGAATACTAACAATATAATGTTTCAATATAAAGCATAATTTCTTGTGCTGAAGCATTGGAATTTAAGCTACAAGCATCGGGGCATTTCAACTACAGATACATCGGCACATGTGGCCACAGAGCAGGGACGTTCTGCTACATAAATCTCACTGCCATTTAATATATTTAATATATTTAATATATCTAACATTGTCACAGTTGTGCTTCCTATTATAAAACACAAATGTAAAATTTCTCCAATTTTTTGGTAAATGCTTTTATAAATTATTTGGTTGGAGGAATATGTATATCCAGTGAGGACTATGGGCCACATACTATACTTAGTTGAATTCCCTTTTTGTGTAGACTAGTCCCTCCATATTTATCTTCTATGCATTGAAAGTTTTAAAAGACACATCAGTTGTTTAAATGTCTTACAAGCTACATTTTCTCTAATCATTTTGTAATCATTAGATTTAGGTTAAACACTTTTAGCAAGAGTACAAAAAGATTCAAAATAATGTTATGTCTGGCCATGAGCAATTACTTTCTGATGAAGAATTGTGCCCATCCTCTACCCCTGGTGTGTTCATTTATCTATTACTAATTTAAATGAATTGCTTGGAATGTACAGTCATTTGCTACTGTCACCAAAAGTATGAAATGTTACAATTCATTTAAGATAATTTGGCTTATGAGACTTTGGACTGGGCTCCATCAGCCACTTTACATATTTATAACAAAAATTTGGACTGTTTGAACACTTTTAAGATTCAGTTCCTCTCCCTGCAAACACTCACTTTCTGACAGCTGATAGAACAGATAGACCAGAAAGCAAGGGGTTCACAGGACCTTTGTTTCCCAAAGGCAAAGGAATTAAATTTTCCCCAGTTTAGCAAAAACTAAAGATTATTTGAGGAAAATGTTTCTTGCTCTGTTCTAGAAAGTCTAAACAAAATTGTTCACACTTGAAAATTTTAATGGTTTTATAATTTAAAAGTAGTGCTAAATTAAGAAAAAATCAATCTAAAATATTTAATATAAAAATAATACTAAATTATGAAATAAACCAATATAAAATATTTAATGTTGGAAAAATTAAGAAGGCAAAATGAGGGAGGAAAGTACATGTTAAAAAATAAAAGAATTTTTTAAAGTGTCAAAAATGTCCATGTCACCCTATTTTAGTGTACTTGGCAATTAACTTATGTAAATGGACACTTGCTATCTTTCTAAGAACGTAAAATCGAGAAGTCATTCTTAATACTTACTTTGTAATCTCATTCTGTCATTTATTTTCTAGGGCTTGATTCTAATGCAGAAAGAAGACTATATTCGAAATGCATATGATGCAAATGCCCAGTAGGCCACTTACGCTGCATAAAGCAGGTGAGAACTCCTGCCTATTTAAAAGTTGTCCATTAAATATAAATAATACATATTTATATTTGTCAATCTACTAAAGGTAGAACTACTCTAAATGTCATTGAATTAATTTTATTTTTATGAAATTTAAAAATTTTGTGCTTATTTATTGTAACTATAAGCTAAGAATCCTTTAAGATATTTGTAAATTTTATACCTTTACACAATTATTGGAATATAAAGGCCAACTACATATAGGTGGTCATGGTTGAATACTCACTTTTATTGATTGCATTACCTTTGGAAAGACAGAGCATTAGGTTTCCTTATAAAATGGGTATAATAATCCCAATCTTTTAAAATTAAGTGTATGAAAAATAACACACAGTAGTTTCTCAGGAGATTCTGTTTTCTTTGAAAAAGTCATAGGCAAAACCCTAAGTTCATGTACCATAACTATAGACATGTTCAAATGAATGTAAAACATGATCTACTATAAACTTTCTTAAAGTCTTTTTATCTCCAAAATTCATAAATATTAGATACTCGCAGTCACACAAACATACAATTACACATAACAAAGGAAAAATAAGATATAAGTAAATTCTGCAATGACGTAAAGATGTAATGATTGTGGGGTAGGTGGTAGCCATATACATTGTTTTTGAGAATCCATTCATCCTTTTGTAGCTCAGAACAGAAGTACATGATAAAAAACTATAAAATGGAAACTTTGCTTATATTCCTATAGCCAAGAATTTTGTACAAGAACATGTATGTTATGCAACTTCCTACAAAGTATATTAAACCTAAAAGTGAAAAATCCACCCAGCAATTCAATTTAAGTGATGAAAAGCAACAAGCAATAGTAATGTTTAAGAAGGTCCATCTTGAGAATCCGGGTGTGGTGGTGCATGCCTCTAATCCCAGTGCTAGGAGACTGCAAAGAGGAGAATTACAAGTCCAACGTGGATAGTGAGACCCTGTAGCAAATATATAAAAATGAAAAAAAAAAGAGTCTTCTTGAATTAAGGTAATGTTCATTGTTGCTGCAGTATTTTCTGATTTATAATTCAATTTTTAGATTTACCTTCACTATTCGAAATAGAGAATAAGTCCTTTGCTTTCTGATCTTGCTTATTATGTTGCTTTTAAAAGGAAACCACACAGTTTTCTACCGAAGAGGAAATTTAGGTGTTGTTCGCAACACACTATGTTTTGACAAGTAAAACTAGAATCACAATGTAAGTATACAAATATTAACTAGGAGAAAAAGCAAAGGAAAGGAAAAGCAAAGCTTCATAGTAATTTTTTAAAAGACATTAAACTTCTTAGGAATTTAGTTGCATTCTCATAGTTCATCTGCTGTCAACAAATGTATAATAAATAAATGGGCAAACAATTGGTAACATAAAAATTTAAAACTTAATTTTCTAATAAATTGTTAATTAAGGACTAAGTTGCCTATAAAAATTCTCTCTGTGAATGTAAATTTGTCAATCTTACTGTTTTAGTTTAGACTTGGACAAAAATTGTTCAACTGATAGCTTTTTTTATGGTCTTTAATGTCAAATTTGCTGCTAAATTTGCAACAACTTTATAAATCAAATAAATTTAATATGATTTCTCAGCAATAGGAATACATAAATTTAAAATAGTATATTACCCTAATGTAGATTATATATGTTTTATGGCAATAATGATGTAATATGTGTTAGATTACTAAATATACTAAATAATCACTTACTTATAATATTTAGTTGTTTATTGTAAAACAACAAGAATTTAGGAAGAGCAATTTTTATAAGATAAATTGGAAAATAACTTTGTAGAAAGTCAATTACTCCCAAACAAGCTTCTTAAAGTTCCACAATTGGTATTACAAACATTTTAGTAATAATCTATGCAATAATATACGACACAATTAAACTTTAAAAAA
Organism: Myocastor coypus; assembly: GCA_004027025.1. Classification (NCBI taxonomy): domain Eukaryota; kingdom Metazoa; phylum Chordata; class Mammalia; order Rodentia; family Myocastoridae; genus Myocastor; species Myocastor coypus. The sequence goes on from PVJA010001569.1 coordinate 101,604, forward strand.
TTTATAGCGTTAAAAAATAATGATTTGTTTAAATAACACTTTTTTTCTGATGTTCAATTCTAAGGCTCTAACCACATCCTAGCTTTCTGGTTAGACAAATGGTTTGGGCTAGAAATATTTGAAACCATTTAAGAAATTTTTAAAAAATGAAACAACCTACAGTATACACTTGAAAAATATTTTCTTAGATCAACTCTTTTTCTTCAATTTTCACTTCCAACGTAGGCTTTCCAAAGGATAGAAAGGAAATGTTTACATTATCATTAACACTACACTGTGATAAAAAATTCACCATTGCATAGTCACTTCTAATGGCATGATTTCTATTACTGTCATTTTGGTGCTTTTGTATTTTTTCATGTGAAATCTTGTCTGGTCCTAAAGGCTATAATGTGCAGTCCCATTCATGAACAGTTCTGTGATTATAGTGCCTACCAAATTAAATTGGATGAACAGAGTTATAGTACTGACCCAAACCCATCAAAATTTTCATGGAAAGAGGATAATCAGATTCTAGGCTATTTTTTTGTGCACTTTCATGGGAAATTTCTTTTAACAAAAGGTGATATAAAAATGATATTCACACAGCAAGGGTAAGAACAGTAGCTAAGGCTTGAAAAGCCCACCAGGAGAGAAAATTTAACCCACTTATAATAAATCAACTGCTATATATTTTTCTATGTTTGATATCCTAAAATAAAATGATATGAGTCCATTTTCTGTTCAGATTCTTTTTAATCCAACAGATAAAAACTACCCTACTGCTTCCAAATGCTTTTTTTTTTTCATTCTTCTGATAAAAATAGCTACCAAAAGATGATCCTTTACCGTGGAGGCATTACCAAGCACAGACTGTTACAAAGTGTAACATATTGCTTTACTTTTTAAAAGTATTTCATCATGAACTTGGTTTCTTTGCATTTGAAATATTTTCATGTTGTCATTAGTTACATTATAGTATTTCCTGAACAATAAAATTTCAAATTTTCAAATAGTATCAAATAATCCCACCACTAAATAGATTTTGTGTACATGATATTTCTAAAGGAATATAGTTCTCATAATGAATACCAGAAAACTGAATTATTTGGCTGCATAGTAATTTGTGAAATTTCAAATTCTTACTCTGAAAATCATGATATAGATTATTTATACTTTCAGGAAAATGCAAGAAAGGAGCATTTGGCAGTCTAATCAAATTGACTTATTATAATCTTTCTATTTGAAAGATAGAAAAACTATGATAAAGATCGTAAAGCAAAGTTCTGATATTAAATCATACATTCTCTTTGTATTTGTTGTGCTCAATAGGAACTTTAGAGACAAATAAAACTGTATCATTCATCTACTAACCCATAAGTGTCAAAGGGCTAATGTACTGTAAAGGTCATATTTTTTTTTCTTGAAGATACTTAATTTTTAAATATTTACCAAAGAGAATTAACTGTTGGATTTATTTTATTTACTCTTTGGGGAAAAATGACTCCCACTCTCACTTTAGAAGGGTAATTATTTTCGCAAATACAATATTCATGGAAATCACATGAAATGGATCTTCCTTTGAGGTGCCAGACATAATAGTCTTTAGCCTAGGTTTTGTATTTGTGGCGTCCTTCTTTGACCTGGATTTACACAGTCATTGTGTATCTACTATGTCACACTCATGTACTTTACTCACAAACACACTTTGTTTCTGAACTATCAGTGTGTACTTTTGCAGCTTGACACAGTTGCAGTAGAAAATAATAGGTGCTAAATGTAGAAGTAGCCGGGTGTGGTGGCTCACGCCTGTAATCCCAGCACTCTGGAGGCTGAGGCAGGAGGATTGGAGTGAGTTCGAGACCAGCCTGGGCTACAAAAGTGAGCTCAGGACCAGCCTCAACTGCATAGCAAGACCCTGTCTCAAAAAGACAAAAAAAAAAAAAAATGTAGAAGTAAAAATTTTGTTTCATGCTATTTTTAAAACTTCATGATAATGTAAATTGACAGCTTCTAACATAAATTACTATGTATCCTTTAATGCTTAAATAAGTCAACTCTTAATAGATCTAATCTATTTTTAAATTGAAAATATTGCATCACTAATTTAGGTTACCCAAAATTTCAATTATTAATAGGTCTTATTTTGCTCTCTTAATATACCTTATCAGCGCACTGCAGCTATTTTTCAAAATTGAAAGAAAATTTTGATTATTAATTATAAAAGTGTGTATCACTAAAATACTTGATGTCTCAGACCATACATCATTTTGATGAGGTTATAGTAGCTAATGTTTTCCAATGTAAGCTTAAGGGTAGACACTCTAAAAGTTCCTGTAAGAACAATGTGAAACTGCAGAAAATTGACAAGCACTATCTTTAAAGCCAAATACCCTTAGGACTAATCAATTTTGTAACTCAACTTCTACTTCTCCTAAAGAACAAAGGGCAAAACTGAAAATAAGATGAACAACTTTAAAGTCAGCTAAGTCATAAAAACAACTGTGGACATATTGAACTCTGTCACATTCGGTCCACAAACATTAGGTATCGTTCTCTCCTGGTGTGTTAGAAAACCATACACAGCCTTTCTTGCTACAAACCTGTAAATCTGGAAAGGAGTAAAGAACACGAATAGAAAATCTCTTTGTAGAATAAAAAAGCCTAGGCTGTTATTAAGAACTATAGCCCTATTGCATTCATAGTAATTGCAGGATCAGATCTGGTTGGTGTGTGGGCCGAGGTCGGTAGGTACTGAGGGCTCACCACTTCAATTTCTTCCCGTTCTATAGTCTGCAGCATTTACCACTCTGATTCCCCAAAACACCATGTACAGTGTGAGCGGTCATGGGAGAGGTTGGCAGAGTACAAATATATGCATTTAGTCAGTCACACATTTCAGATGAAACAAAAAAATAATTTCTCAGAGCAACTTGACAAGTTTTTCCTCTTTCAACTAAGTAATAAAGATCAACTTTCATGTCTAGGTAGTGCCATTTTAGTGTTCTTTGCACATAAAAATGTCTCCTTATTAAATTTTTCAACAACCCGCCATTCACAGAAGATATCACACCATCTTAATAAACATATAAATTAGAACTAAAATAGGTTAGAATTTGGCCTCATGTACCTTAAGATAATCCTTTTATTTTTTTTCTTACAACTTTCTTTAAAATTTCTGTGGAAAATGAATCATTTAAAAACTTCAAACTTGATATCTCATACCTAGAGAAAATGTGTTTTTAAAAGAATTTTCATGTTATATTCCTCCCTCAATATTTTTTAATTTTTATTTTTATTACTATTTTTTTCTTTTTTGAGACAGGGTCTTGCTATGCAGTTCAGGCTGCCCTTGAGCTCACTTTTGTAGCTGAGGCTGGTCTCAAACTCACACCAATCCTCCTGCCTCAGCCTCCCAAGTGGGATTACAGGCGTACACCACCACGCCTGGCACCTCCCTCAATATTGTGAAATTTTCTGCCAATAAATATTTAATATCCTTTATAGTGAAATATGTGCAATTTCAATTTATTAGCATTATGATTACTTTTTCCTTTTTAATAGTTTTTTCAGGGTTACTACCAAAACCAAGTTTCTTTTAGAAAAAAAATTGAAGACTTCAATCTACATGTGTTATTCTTTAAATATTGCTAATCATACAGTAATTCAGGTAATGTATATTTTAAAACAGGAGACAAAATGTTGGGGTACTCACTCCAGGTTAATACTCTAAGATAATTTTTTTTTCTTCTTTGTCATTATGGTAACTACTCTGGCTACTTTTCTTCTTAAAATGCTACTCATTATAAAATCCATTTATATTTCATAGCCAATGCACACTAGATTCTAGAAGGATCTAGAGGTATGAACAGACCTTGCAAGATGAGAAGACAACAAGTGTAGTATGTGTTTGAGTCAACTTCTGACCCTGACCCTGGCATTTTTAATGTATCCTCTCTCTCTCTCCTTTCAAGTAAGTTGTTTTGATGAAAAAAAGAAGGCTAAGAACAACAAACACAAAATGATTAAACTACTCCAAAAAGTGTTAGAATGGAATGTCCTACTCAGGTTTCTGGTCATTTATATCTACATGATTTTTTTTTTAAACTTTGAAATTACATTTATTTTCAAGGGCATGACTTAAATGCATAAAATTTCTGAAATCATTTACAAAGCAACAGGAGAAAAGAATGGAACTCAGCGTCTAACTAATACAAATGTGATAAGAAGAAGTGTTTCTACAACAGTGACTAGAAGTAACTGTATCTTATAAAAATTACCTAAAAGTAGTTTACTGTTGTATTATAATTGTCATATATTATAAACATTTTTGTTGCAAAATCTTAAGTATGAAAATTGGATTGCAATTTCTTATTTAAGTATTTATTTGTAGGTAAATACAACTAAAATTCTCTCTGAAGGAAGAGGAAAAGCATTATTGAGTAAATTAATTTCATGAGATAAAATGTTCTGTACTTAAAGAAAGACAGCAAAATAAAGAAAAACAGATTCAAAATATTTTAAAACATTGAAAACAGTAGGAATAGTTATCACAATCTATTTTCTTATATCTACAGGATTTAATCACATAGCATATATATATATATATATATATATATATATATATATAGTTAATGATGTCTAGTATTTATACATAAGTTATTATGGTGGTGGTATTGAAATAGATTATTCTTCTCTTCCATGATGATCGAATGAAACATCTTAAAAAAAGATGTAAGAGTCCTCTATTTTGCAGCTGTACAAATTTTAAATTGCAAGTATGACTACAGATTTTTCCTGAAATTTCAAAAGGTAATTGTTTTTATTATTTTAAATATATACCACTCAATAGGAATAATTTACATGTCCAAACTAGTACATTAAAATGTTACTTTCTTTTATTAAAGTTAAAATTAGGCAACTTTTGGCATAACCAATCATTTGAAATAACAATAATAAAGGTTTTAAGACAGAGGTCATCCTAGGAAAGTTTAGAACACGGGTTGAGAAAAAAATACCAAATGCGTTAGTGCTTGAATGATGTGAACTATGGTAAACGCCAGCATGCAATATGGCGAAAATGAATCAATCAGTTCAGCTTAGTTCAGCCTCTGCAACTGGCCATCTGGCACAAAATCAACCAAATGTATCCCTGCATATTCATCTTCATTTTCACAAATACTCAAGAGAATGTCATTCTAGGGCAAAATAAAATTAAATCACCATAATTTTTAAGACATCTTTCCTCTCATGCTCTCTTGGGAATTCTGTGTTTATATGAGAATACTTACTGCTCTAAGGTTGTTGTATAATTCTTACTTAAATGTACTTTCTTTTCTGAAGGTTGGAAATAAAACACTTAATTGTAAAGTATTTCACTTTTCAAAAAATATTACTTTGGAAAAGACAAACTTCTACAAATTAGTTGTGTTCTTTTAGTTCAATCAGTTGCAGATCAAGAGACCTTAGCCACAGTCAGAGAACTTACTAATTTCCTAATTGCACTGCCTTGAATGAATTTGGCTTAACACATAATTAGCTATTATTCAATATAATGAAAACAATGCAACATTAGTTTACATTTCACTTTCTCTTTACATGACATCAGAAACAAATTTTCATTTGACCAAGTGAAAGTTTTACATAATAACTATGTTGTTATATAATATCAGCCAAACATTTTACAAAATATAGGACCACATCATTTTTAATAGTTTTGAAATTCTATTAGTTGTTTTTAGATTTCATTCAGGTGAAAGCTAAAGAGCCATGTGTATTTAGATTCCTTGGTTCATTTTTAATTAAAATAATATTTTCATATTGTACTTTTAAGTATAATTATGAAGAAAATAAAACAAGTTTTTTTAAAGTTTTAGTCCATTTATTTTTGTTTTAAAATCATCCAACTATATTTTATGTTTACTCTTTAAATAAGATAAATAAGGGTTAATCAGTACATACCAAAACATATTCAGTATTAAGATTTTACTCATTTAAACTTAAGTAAGTTCCTGGATTTTTTTTTTAATTTTTAAAACACAGGAGATAAAGTCTTGGATTTTCTCTTTATACAGTGCTCTATGTAAAAAGTGAAATTACAAACCATTTGGCATTTAAGAAAAGAAAAGAAGTTTATTACCAAATAATTTCTACACCCTTCCTCTATAAATTTTTTGAAAAACTGTGTACACTCATCAGACAATCATTTTTTTTTTAATCCTGCAGCCCTTTCTATTTTAAAGATGAGCTGTACCTCGGGAAGTGTAAGTGTAACACACACAGGCAAAGAGGACTCTGTCTGAGCATCATCAGATTGCCTGGACAAAGTGAGAGACCACAATCAGAATCCTCCCCTCAACACCTTCAGTCTTACCATGTGGGGATAAAAGCTTGGCTTCCTCATCTTGTTACATAACAGATTTAGAAATGCTATTAAATAAATGCAGGAGAAGAGAGACAGAGTCGCAGACATTGCACAGTTTGTTTAGACCTACTTTCTGGTAAGTAGATAAGCTAGAAACACTGTAAGCACATCCAGACTACTGAAATTTTTCTTATTCATGATTGCTTTTCAAAGGCCAAGACTATTAAACCCCAGGCCCCTTGATCACCCACGTACCTCATACATAAGTCCACACTTCAATCTTTCTAGCTCCATCCTGTCATGATGCTGTAGGAATAACACAAACACAACTTTTAAAAAAAATAAATAAACCTATGTCTGTGTCCCTCACCAGTCTGAATACTTCAAGGTAAGGATTCTATCCTTTGACTTTTGAATTTATCATGACTACCATAGTTCCCAGCTCATTTTATACCTCAATAAACATCTGTTGAATGAAGAAGTGTAAGAGTTATAATGAGATGGAAATGGCTTTATTTTTAGAAAGAAACTGTCTTTCACTTATAATGTATCTCAGTAAACTGTTTAAAGTAAAAAATAGGCCTGAAAGCATGAGTCAGATAGCATCGGCCTTCATTGGGATGTATCTCAGTATACATAAGATCCTCAACATACCCACATCCCTGGGTTTCATTCCAGAGAGAGAGAGAGAGACAGAGATAGAGGCAGAGACAGAGACAGAGACAGAGACAGACAGATGGACGGATGGATGGACAAGGAGGAGAGGAGAGGAGGGGAGGGGAAGAGAAGGGAGGATGGGGAAGGGTGGAGAGGGGAGAAGGGAGGACGGAGAGGAGAGGGGAGGGGAGGGGAAGGGAGGGGGAGAGGAGAGGGGATGGAAGGGGAGGGGAGAGAAGGGGAGGGGAGGGCAGGAGACGAGAGGTGAGACACAAACTGAGACAGATGAAGAGACAGGTAGAGACAGAGATAGAGAGCTGGTGAGACAGAGAGACAGTGAGATTGAGAGAGGGTGGGGGAGAAGGGAAAGAAGAAGAACTAAAAGAAGGGAAGAGAAAAAAGGGAAATTGGGAAAGAAAGGCAAATCAGAAAGCAGCTAAATTCTTCTATGCAGAGCAGAGGAATATATTAGTTTTCCAACTGTTAGGCTGAAATACCTGACACCCACAAATTAAGAGAGGAAATTGTTTATTTGGCTCATGGCTAGCATTGTACCTGGCTCATAGGCCTCGTAGGTTTCAGTCTAATGAAAGACCCAGTTCCTCAGAAGGCCTTTTTCAAGCAAGGCTTCCAGAGACACTCTTTTCTAGGAAAGGCTGACATTTTGTACCACTGATCCTGTGATGGGAGAGGTCTTGCTTCTTCCTTTTTAGTTTTGCCCTTCTACAGTGTATTTGCTTTTGGGCTAGAGATTAAATCCATACTACTAATTGTTATTAACTCATAAAGAGGAAAAGTATATGTCACTGCAGTTTAATCACTTTTCATGCCGGTATCTTGCAATATCGTCGACTACTTGAAGGTAACAATACACAACATACTATTCATTGTGACTCTCCTGCAATCTTGTTTTAAATTTTTATTAGTTTTCTTTTCTTTAAATAAAAAGTGAAAATAAAATAAAATAAGCCTATGACCTTCACATTGTATTTTTATGGTTTATTTTCGTTTTTCTAATTTTGAGATAGGAACTCACTGACTTTAAATTGCCTGAGATAGGGCTAAATTCACCGTTCTGATGCAGCCTCTGAAATGCAGTGTTCACTGATGAAGACCATACACAGTTTGGTTTAGTTAGTGGTGTTATTCTTTTCCATAACCATCTCACTTCTTTTGATACCAAAGTTACACATAGTTCTTTTGGTGCCAAAATTTATTTTTTCAAAATTTTCTGGTCTGCTTTTGCCCTGGTCCTACTAAAATCTGACTAAAAGGAGAAAGCAATACCCATGCCATAGGCTGACTTTTAGGCTGCTTTGAAATTTCCTTTATCAATCACTCAATCAATTATTATACTGCCTTTAATTACAGTCTCTTCTAAAGGTTCAGGATGTGGTAAAAATGTTGAAAATATTTTGTTCCAGATTGTACCACACATGGTCTCTAGTCCATTGACCAATGAAGTCCCGTTCACCAACTGAAACCCTCAATGCTGGAGGCTTAATATCTACATTCCGATTGGTCTTCTTTTCTCCTTGTCTCTAGCCAGAATAAATCAGAATGACCTATCAGGCCCTGTTTATAACATTCTAGGACAAGCCAGTTCCAAAGATTTCCAAACTACAAGATCTTCAATCACAGCATTTTGTAGTTACTTCTCTGTTGCCAAGCTTGTGTATTAGTCAGATTTCCTATATCTGGGACCAAATGCCAGATACTCACAACTGAAAGGAAAGAAATGGTTTATCTGGCTTACAAAAGCTTTGGTACTAGAGATTTCATTCTGTGGTCAGCACTACCTAACTAACTCATAACACTGTGGCAGAACTGCAGGGTATAAAAAACTAACTGATGGCAAGCAGGAACCAGAGCAGAGAAACAATGCCAGAGGGAAGAGGCTCAATTAGCTTAACCATCGCAACGAATTGGGCTTTTGCAAGAAATGGAGAAAGGATAAATATTTTAAAAGGAGAGCATAAAATGATATGAATTAAATCACTGAAATGGACTATTTAGAGGTCTTGATCCATATCCGCTTGCATTGTTAAAGCAAGTATTCTTACATTTCACCATAGTCTCCCATATCTTATTTCAGCAAAATTTTCCACTCTAACAGCTATATGTAAGCTGTGCTATGGTTTGTGTATGGTGTCAGTGTGTTCCCCAGTGCTTCATGGAAGTTAGATCACCACTGTGAGATACTAAAAGGGGCAAAATTTTAGTCCAGCTGTAAGGGTGGCTCTTGGAAGGTGAGTAGGAGGACTAATCTCATAATAGTGCATCTTTGCCCTCCATAATTGAATATTGGTGGCTTAAAGAAGAGATACACATGCATACACACTCCCTGTGTCTTTCCATGTGATGTCCTGCACCATTTCAGGACACTGACAAGACAGCTATTACCAGATGCAACCTTGTACTTTTTAGTATAATTAGCCAAAATAAATTTCCTTTCTTTGAAACTTGTCAAGTCTGTGATTTTGTGTTATTGGCAACAGAACACCAACTAATATAGGCTCTTTGAAAATTGTAAAAATATCTAAGTTTCATATCTGGACTGTCTTGTTATAGAAAAAGAAGACAGTAGTTATAAAAGCTGAGGATATTCACAAGAACAAAAACCTGCTAGAAACTTGACAGAATTTCCAGGTCACATTTTAATTTCTAGGAACACACAAATGTGGGCTCCAGACAATCTTATCCAACCCTTCAGGATATATAAAACCCTGCTGACATACAGATTTCATAATAAGTGTACAAAGGTAGGCAATGAAAGTGGAAAAGAGAATTTTAAGTAATTATTCTCACAAACATTCATTCAGTGAGCTTTTGATAGTGCTTAGGATGTGCTGTCACAAAATATGGGTTCGGGAAGATGGCAGATAAACAAAATTCTCTACAGCCATCCCCTTTCTTTTTTCTTCTAATGCAGGTTGTAAGAAAATGTTATGGGCTGGCCAGATAGTTCAGTGGACTGAAGCACTTGCTTAGGCAGAGCACAGCAGCCTGAGTACAATTCCCAGCATGCTGTGCTGGCCCTGACCCTGGGGCTCCCTGACACTGTGATTGAGACTGGACTTGGCATGGGAGCCTGGAAAGGGGAGGATCTGTTTGAGTCTGATCTACATAGTTAGATCCTGTAGATCCTGTACTAAATACGAGAGAGGGAGAGGGAGGGAGAGAGAGAGAGAGAGAGAGAGAGAGAGAGAGAGAGACAGAGAGACAGAGAGACAGAGAGACAGACATAGACACAGACACAGAGACAGAGGGAGAGAGAGAGAAAAAACAGACAGAGAAAGGGGGAGAGGTAGAGAGAGAAACAGACAGAAAGAGGGAGAGAGAGGGTGAGAGAGAGAAAAACAGAGAGGGGGGAGAGAGAGACAGAGACAGGGGGAGAGAGAGTGAAACAGACAGAGAGAGAAGGAGAGAGGGGGAGAGAGAGACAGAGAGAGGGAGAGGGGGAGAGAGAGAAACAGAGAGAGACAGAGAGACAGAGAGGAGGAGAGAGGGAGAATTTTATAGCTTCCCTCTTTGTTGCTCAAAAAGCTTAATTACTGAGGTGTGCATCCTATAGTCTTTATCTTTGAAGACACATGAGCACAGATACTTTGGAACAAACACCCCTTTCTCAATTTCTCCACCTACTATTACATTGTACTTCCTTGACTTCAAATCATACTGCTGAATAATTGCCCATAGAAATAATTTTCTCCCTTTTTATTTTTGCTTTTGAAGGCTTCAGTGTCATATAAAGTATTTATAATATGACATATTATACTAAAACATATTAACATAAAGCATATGAAATAAATGTGTATGCTTCCTTTTGTTGATTTGGCTGTGTGTTCCTCACCCGTGAGCCTTGCAATAAGTTGGATGCCTTTTCTGTTTTTTCTTTTTTTTTTATACTTGACACCGGTATGTTCTAGCCATTAACTATCAAATAGATATGGTTTGCCCCTTAAAAAATGTGAAATACAGGTAGGCTCTAAATGATGCTAGAATGTTATAACAGCAAATAAGAGTGTCAGCTAAATGTGACTCACATTACTAGGAAAGATTTTTATAAAAACTATATTTAAGCTAAAAATTTGAAGAATCACAGTAGAAATAATCTAGACAGCTAAAATAGCATATGGGAAATTCCACCAATGAGAACAGTTCGCATATTCTGATTTTCAAGTGATACAAAGAGTTGAACACGAGGTGGTGAGCAGGGCACAAGCGTGAAGAATTTGTACATCATGTTAAGGCATGCTGTGCCTTGTGTCCAGCTGTTCCCCTGAAGCCTCATAGTCATACGACTTTTTCAGAGGTAGCTGAATCTGGAGAATGTAATGTTGGGATTAAGGCTGTGTGATTAGTACAGTTCACTGGTTGGTTTGGCATCACTCTGGCTTAAGGGAGTGAGTGTTATACCCACCCCATGACTGGCAGCCTCCTGTCAATATTAGGAGCACAAAGGCTCTTGTCTCAGCACACTTGGTGCCTTGATAGCTTCTGAATGTCATGAGTGTTTCTCCTCTGTGAGACTTCTCTACCCTGCCATGCTGCCTTAGATCCACCACTACTGGCTGATACCTCTACAAACTGTGAGCCAAATAAACCTTTCCACTTTAAATTTGGATGTTGGGTATTTTGTTTCAGCAATGAGAAAAGTAACTAAGAAAAGATATTTATAATTTATCCAAAGGTAAAGTGTAGTCACCAAATAGTTTGAAAGGAGTTTTATATTTAGATGATTATGAACTACAATCCTGAGTACAGTGGACAGACAGGGTAAGACTGAGACAGTAGGTAGGTCTGAAGAACAGTTGTGTTAAGCAGTACTCAGATTAGAGTAGTGAGTGAAGAAAGGAGGACTACTGTCTATAGAGAGAATCTAAATTATCTCAGGAATATTTAGAGACAACAACCACGCTGTGTGATAATTACTTGAAATTGTCCATAAAATTGAAAAAAAGGGTCCAGCATGGCACACAAGATTGGGCTAGTACCTCTACCTTTCCTTGGTAGACACCCCAGGAAAAGGAGTGCATTGGAAGGAAAATAATTATTTTATTGAAACATATCGAGTTTGATTTTAAATAAAAAACATGTGATGGTTTCTTGAAGATACAAATTGAGTATCCTTATCCAAGAAGTCCAAAATAGAAAATAATACATAACTCTAAATATTTTTAACATTGACCTAATAATACAAGAAGAAAATACTGTTAGTCTCAAGCATTTTGTATAAAAAATCCTCAACCTCTGTTGGATACTTTAGGAAGTTCAAAGCAGAGCTAATGCAATATATATTTGAGAGTTATAGTTAAATAGATGGTACTTCAAAAACAGAGAAAATGCAGTCATCCGAGGAACAAGTGACAGGGAATAGAAAGTGGAGCCTTAGTATCACCTAGAAGGAAGATCTACCTACCCTTGAGGATAAGACTGAAGAAACTCAGCCTGCAAATCAACCTAAGATGAGGAATCTAAGAAAATAAGAATAGTAGTAAGCCACAATTCCAACACTCTAAAAGAGATCCATGACATGTATCTTGAGTGGTATTCATGGTTTTTTATGAATAACATATTGCTGACTTTTCTGAAAGAATATCAATGGCAAAATGGCTTGGAAGATCATTCTGCACATTGTAGTGAAAGCAAGATGAAAGTATCAAGATAATAGGAATATGTGAAATGAAAAAGATATTTTATGACAATGAGGATAGCATAAAGTAGAAGGGAAATAGGACTTAAATATGTGAGAAATCTAATAAGAAGGAGCTACAAAAGAAGAAAGATACAGAAAGGTTATCAATAGTACAAAAATTCTCCTATGTAGGTAGGGAGGAAAAGTATCACAAGAACTGGTCTAGTAAAGGGAAAATATATTATATAGTATAATTCATAGGAAATGAGGGTGGTGAAGAGAATCACTGCCCAAAAACTTCTTATTTTTCTATGGAACAGGCATCAGTGATCATCCCCAAAGGTAGAGGATGGCAGTGAATAATAAAAAGTAAGGTTTGCTAGAGTCCATATTCCAAAAGAATGTGACTTGAAGGAGCGTTGCTGGAGAGAATAAGTACTGATTGGGAAAAGATACTATTACTAGGTAGTGTTGGGTTCACATGGGTGTGAAGGGAAGGCTATAAATCTGTGAATTACTTCACTTAATTCATTGTCTCCAATGGCAGTAAGCAGGATATGAGTAGGTACTAGAAATGAGTGTTTAAATTAGTATGGGGAGCCGGGCGTGGTGGCGCACGCCTGTAATCCCAGCACTTGGGAGGCTGAGGCAGGAGGATTGGTGTGAGTTCGAGACCAGCCTGGGCTACAAAGGTGAGTTCAAGGCCAGCCTCAACTGCATAGCAAGACCCTGTCTCAAAAAGACAAAAAAAAAAAAAAAAAAAAAAAAAATTAGTATGGGGAGAAGGGACCTATGAGTTGCAATGGAAAAAAAAAAGTTAATATTTTTGACCAAAAAAACCCACACAAAATACAATTCTATCCCAGTTGTACCCAACTCACAACCGCCTAGCCCTACAGAAACTATTAGGAGAGCAGGAGGTGTTGCTTGGGGGATCCCTAATGCCACATAGTTTGCTCATCTCAAGCCAATAGTTGTGAGGGAGTTCTTCATTAGTAGAAAAAAATTACCATCTTGGACACATTATCTAAATAAATAGTACTTCGGAGGAAAATTCATTCTACTTGGTTCATAAATGGTTAGTAAAGAAATCAATCTGTACTTCATTCAACACAGAATCACTTAATCCAGTCACTTTCATGGACATTTTATGACTGGGGAGATAGCTCAAGGGCTGGGGAGATAGCTCAGTAGAATAAGCACTTGCCTGGTAAACTCAAGGTCCTGAGTTCAATCCATGGAAACACTAAAATAAAATAAGCAAACATGATAGCATGGACATGGTTTGTGTAGAAGTCTCCCCAAAGCATCACACAGTCATGGGGTGGCTTCTGGAATTTGTGATTGATTATTGTGGGTGTGAGTACTGCAACTCCCCTGGGGCAGGTAATTTGCATTTCAATGTAAGGAGGAAGAGAAGTCAGCTGCCTGGGCTGCTGCTACCCAATCCCTTCATTCTTGCTCATTGTCTGCTGCCATGAGAGGTTGTTTTCTTTCATGTGCTGCTCTGTCTTAGAGCCAGCTGAATACGGACTGAAACCTCCAGTAATTGTGAGCTAAGTAAATCTTTCCTTTGCTAATTTGAGTGTTGGGTGTTTGTCCCAGCAATAAGAGAAGAATAACTAAGACAGACATTTTAAGTGTGTTGCCTATATTGCACTTTTCAACATTAAAGACACTACAGTTAGGAAAATAAATTTACATTTTAAAGCACTTATAAGAGACCTGTCAGACATTGATGATGTCACTTAATATAAAACATGTTGAATTTGACTATGATTAATAGCTGTCATGGTTCTAAATTGATTTGGTTACTAAGTGAGCAAATACTTTGTATATTGTTTCTACGGACACAAAGATGAAAACCCACTTTCTGCTCTCCAGTGAGTAATAGAGAAGACAAAGATAAACCACCTCCAGTAAACATAGTAATGCTATAAATGAGATCTGAGCAAGATAAAGGAAGAGATCCTGACATGAATGGGATCGAGGAAGGCTTCCATTGTGATTCTGGAAGATACTGGCACTGTAAGATGCTGTACACATGAACAATACAAATGCCAGAACTAAGAAGAGTTAAATGAGATTTTTTTTCTTAGCAATCTTTATTTAAAAGCTTATGTACCAATGCTGTAGGTCAAGAAATGTACTAAATCTGCAATTCTATCCATTGTTATTCAGTGCTGTTAAGCTCATCTATAACCAGTTTATTAAAAAGTACAAGAGAGATATGAAATATGGTGATAGAGCAAATATTATACCAGAAGACATTTATTAATACACATGTTAGCAAGATGGTTGAAAATACATTAATTCAGATTCTCTCAAATGTCTAAGCACTGTAGGAAATTTAACACTTTCTATTACATTTACTTTCCCATGGTAATATATAGTGAAATTTTTAGGCACTGTGTATTAATGAATACATATCATGGAAGTATTTTCAATGATAAAGGCTGGAAATCTCACACCCAATAATAATTGCTCTGGTTTTGAGAGCGTTTTGTGTTTTCTTGAAAATAACTAATTTACTTTCCTCAAAATTTCACATTCTCTGATCCTATAACTCAACATTTAACACTAAAAAGAAAACCAAGCAGTTATACGAATTTGTACAAAAATAAACAAGTCTTCAACTTTCAGAGCTTCTGATCATAGTTCCCACTGTTTAATCAGCTTTCCTAACCACTTTTAAAATAATTATTTCTTATTTGATATAATTGACATACAATAAACTATAGTTATAAAGCATACTATTTTTATAATTTTTACTTATGCAAGTAAATTTGTGAAACAATCAGCCAAAATCAAAGTAATCCAGATACCCAGAAACACCAGAAATAGTGAAGTATTCCTTCACTATTCCATCCTTTCTATCCTCTTCATCACAGGCAAATACTGACATGTGTCTGTCATTATATTGTTTTACATTTCAAGTATCATCCACAGAAATTTATACAGTATATGCAATCTAATGTGTGGCTTCTTTCCTTCAGCATAATTATGGCATTCACTATTTTTGTGTATCAATTACTCACTTCTTTTTATTGACAGGTAGTTTCATTTGATTAATAACCTACAGTTTAACTTTTAAACTATTGATGGGAGTTTGAATCTTTCCAAGATTTTTGACTCTTACAAATGTGCATGCTGTGAATATTCATGCACAAGCCTTTGTATAGACGTAAGCTTTCATTCTTTTGCATAAACACTTAGCAATGGGATGTGTGGATCATATGTTAGGTCTATATTTAGCTTTTTAAAGAAACTGCCAAACTTTTCCAAATTTCTATCATTTAAAATTATCATCAGTGTTCTTTTGATTAGTGTTAGCATAATATATATCTGTTCATCTTTAAGTAGTATTCATGCAGATAGCATAGAAATTAATCATTTGCTCCCTTCATCTGAGAATCTCTGATACCTACCAAGGGATTTTTAAAGAATGTACTTTCAATGTAGTTATTGATATGGCTGTGTTTAAACCTATCATCATATTTTATATCTAGACTACTCATTAATTGTCTACTTTTCTCTCTTTCTCTTGATTCTTGGATAAATATACTACTTTTCTGATTGTACTTTTTCTCATTTCTCACTTGTTAGTTGTGACTCATTTTGAGTTTGTGTGTGCACATGTGTGTGAGAGCAATTGCTTTTGTTTTATAGTATAAACTTTTAAACACATCCTACTTTTAAGTACTAAAAATATTTGCATACAACTTAAGAAACTGACAGCATTGAACTTGCATTTTTGCTCTTATAACTGTTACACTATTATTGGTGGATTTTATTTCTGAATGTTATGAGACTAGAACCAGAACCCTACACTCCCACACTGACCAACCCAGGCCTGTGCCCAGGAACACTCGCCAGCATGCACCACCACACCAGCCACCACCAGAACCCAGCTCCCAACCCAACCACACTGACCAACCAGGACCTTCACCCAGGCAGGACCTCTTCTCTGGTGTGTGACCCAGTGCTGCCGGCCACCAGAACTCTGATCATACCCAGCCATGCTGACCATTCAAACTCATGCCTAGTTTCAGCAGCCTGAACCTGAGTACAGCAGCCAGACCCAGCAAGGAATATCTGGAAGGGATCAAGACTGGTAGGTCCAGACCCAAATTTTAATAGGCACTAAGATCATAACTTCACCAAAGTGCAGAGTTCATACAAAACGACAAAGAAAAGAAACAAGATGCAATCTCAGATCCTGAGTCCACCCAGCACAAATGCAGGACACAGTATCATTGTAGAAAATAGGAGCGCCAGGCGTGGTGGCACACGCCTGTAATCCCAGCACTCAGGAGGCTGAGGCAGGAGGATTGGTGCGAGTTCGAGACCAGCCTGGGCTACAAAAGTGAGGACCAGCCTCAACTGCATAGCGAGACCCTGTCTCAAAAAGACCAAAAAAAAAAAAAAAGGAATCAAGCAGCTAAAATCTCTAAATTGCTATCATCTGAGGTAGAAAGACAAGTGTAGAAATGTATAGAGGAGCTCAGATCAAAGATAACATCTGAAGTAAAAAAGGAAATGCATGAATTAATAGAATTTGAAGTGGAGAAACAACTGCAGAAATGTATAGAGGAAGTCAGACCAAAACTAACCTCTGAAGTAAAAAAAGACATCTCTAATTTAATAGCATCTAAAGTAGGGTAACAAACTGAAGAAAAGCAGAGAGGAGATTAGAGCAAAAATAATCCCTGGGGTAGAGAAAGAAAAGATAACTAAAATGAAAATCTTACTGCTACTAAAGAAGACATTGATTAAAAAAATTAGTGGAAAATAGAAAAATGATGGATTCTCTGACTGAGAAATATAAGAAAGAAACAGATGTCATGAAACAGTTTCAAAGAGATATACAAGAAAATAAAATCTCAGTCACAAGCTGGCAAAATCATATGAACAAAAGTGAAGATAGAGTTTCAGATCTTGAAGACACGGTTGCAGAAAGTGAAAAGGTAAGAAAGAATCTCTTAAAAACAACTAGGATGCAGGAAAAAATAATTCAACATTTGCAAGATGATGCAAAAATGAACAACGTGAGATTAATAGGAATCAACAAGAAGAAAGGAGTCGACACAAATGATATAAAAAGAACATGTGCAGAAGTAACAGCAGAAACATTCCAAATATGAGAAAACAATCAGACACTCAGGTAACTGAAGCATATAAAACTCCAAGTAACATCAATCCGACTAAAAACACACCCACACATATAATAGTCAAGATCTCAAAAATCCAGTAGAAGAATAATATACTAAAAACTGCTAGAGAAAAGAAACACATCACATTTAAAGGAAAACCCATCAGAATAATGGTAGATTTCTCTCCACAAACCATGAAGCCAGGAAGAACATGCAGCAGAGTGCTTCAGGTCCTCCATGAAAACAAATTCCAGCCCAGACTCCTATACCCTGCAAGACTCTCTTTCAAGTATGAGGGAGAAATAAAATACTTCCACAGTAAGGAAAAACTAAAGAATTTCATGGTGTCAACGCCAACCTCACACAGAGTACTAGAAATCATTTTAGGGAGGGCTCAAAATGGCCTGAATTCAACAAATGAAAACAGAAAGAATCCACGAAATAAGGCTACCAATTGAAAAATACAGGAGAAAAGGGAAAAGCAATAGTAAGTAAAAGACATGTCAATCATTAGTCAACATGTTTCATTTATAACCATCAGTTTAAATGGACTCAACTCTGCAACTAGAGGAAATAGATTGGCAGAGTAAATAAGGAAACAAAATTAAACAATATGCTGTATATATTTAACTCATAAAGAAACTCATAGCCTAAAAGTGAAAGGATAAAAAACAATACTACATGCTCTGGCATCTCAGAAAAAAAAAAAAAAAAAAAAAAAAAAAAAAAAAAAAAAAAAAAAAAAAAAAAAAAAAAAAAAAAAAAAAAAAAAAAAAAAAAAAAAAAAAAAAAAAAAAAAAAAAAAAAAAAAAAAAAAAAAAACAGGAGTAGCAATCTTGTTTTTGGACAGTCTAAACTTCAAACCAAGATTGATAAAATGAAATAAAGAAGGCCACTACGTACTGGTTAGGGGAAAAATTGAAGATGAAGACGTAACACTCATAACTATATATGCACCCAGCACGGGAGCACCAAGTTATATCAGACAAATCTTAACGGACATGAAAAATCTAATATCCAATACCACAATATTGACAGGAGACCTTAAAACCCCTTTATTACAAAAAGATAGGTGAAGCAGACAAAAAATTAGCAAAGAAGTTGGAAAACTGAACCAGAACGTGTACCAATTACACTACTGAACCAGAACGTGTAACAATTACACTAGGTCAACATACACAAGCCGGGCGTGGTGGCTCATGCCTGTAATCCCAGCACTTGGGAGGCTGAGGCAGGAGGATTGGTGCGAGTTCGAGACCAGCCTGGGCTACAAGAGTGAGCGCAGGACCATCCTCAACTGCATAGCAAGACCCTGTCTCAAAAAGACAAAAAAAAAAAAAAAAAAAAAAATACACAGAATGTTCCACTCAACCACTTCTGAATACACATTTTTTTCAGCTGCACATGATACATTTTCCAAAATAGACCACGTATTAGTACATAGGCCATGCTTAAGTATATGCAAGAAAACGGAAATTATCCCATGCATATTATCTGACCACAGTGCAATGAAACTGGAAATAAATGATAAAATAAACCACAAGAATCCCAGAAATACATGGAAATTAAATAACACTGTTTTCAGCAACCAGTTGGTTACAGATGAAATTAAACAAATATTAAACAATATGTGAAATTTAATGAAACTTCAAACAACCTACCAGAGTTTATGCGACACATTGAAATCAATTCTTAGAGGGAAATTTATAACTCTGAACTCACACATTTTGAAAACAGAATGGGAACAAATAGTCTCACATAGCATCTATACAGAAGAGAAAAGGAAGAGCAAATGAAATCAAAAGCCCAAAGACCTAAGGAAATCATAAACATTAGAGCAGATATTAATTCAATTGAGATAAGAAAACAATATAAAGAATTAATGAATCAAGATGATGGTTCTTTGAAAGAGTAAATAAAATTGATAAGCCCCTAGCTACCTCATCAAAAAGAGGAAAAATGGACTCAAATTAAAGCTATGAGGAATGAAAAGGGTGAAATTACTACAGACCCAGCAGAGATTCAGAGGATCATTAATAGCTACTTTGACAATCTTTATTCTCACAGAACTGAAATTACAGATGAAATGGACAGATTCTGAGAAAAGTACAAATTACCAAAATTAGATCAAGAAGATATGATATCTTTCAATAATCCAATAACAGCCAATGAAATACAAACTGTAATAAAAAGGCTACCATCAAAGAAAAGCCCAGGACCACTGAATTCTACAAAAAATGTATAGAAAACATAATCCCAATACTCCTCAAACTCTTCAATGAAATTGAAAAGGAAGCTTTCTTTCCAAAATCACTCCTAGAAGCAATATTACACTGATACCAAAATCAGAGAGAGATGCAACTAAAAAAGAGAACAACAGGACAGTTTCTCTCATGGACATAGATGCATAAAGCCTCAGTAAAATCCTCACCGATGGAATACAGCAAATCAGCAAGAAGATTGTATACCATGACCAGGTAGGATTCATCCCAGGGATGCAAGGATGGTTCAGTATACACAAATCTATAAATGTACTACATTTATCCATGCAGCGAAAGCCAAAAATCACATAAGCATCTCAATGGATGCAGAAAAAAGCTTTTGACAAATTCCAACACTTGTTCAATCAGAGTTCTACAGAAAATTGGAATGGAGGGCCACTACCTCAATCTGATAAAAGCCATCTATGAAAATCCAACAGTTAAAATAATTCTAAATAGGGAAAAACTTAAGTGTTTTACTCTCAGATCTGCTACAAGACAAGGATGTCCTCTACCACCACACCTATTCAATGTAGTTTTTGCATCATTAGCTACAGCCATTAAACAAGAGAAATAAAAGGAATAAGAATAGCTAAAGAAGAAGTTAAATTATTATTATTTGCAGGTAACATAATCTACTTGGAAAACCAAAAACACTCCACCAAGAATTAAAACACAAATTCAGTAGCTTAGCAGGATACAAGTCAATACACAAAAGTCAATAGCATTCCTCAACACAGATAACAAACACACTGAGAGAGAAATTAGAGAAACAATGCCTTTTACAATGGCACTGAAGAAAATGAAATAATTGGGAACTAACCTAACTAAAAAAGTAAAAAGCCTTTTTAGTAAAAACTACACTACTCTGAAAAAACAGTTCCTAGAGGATTTCAGAAAGTGGAAACGTATTTCCCGCTTCTGGATAGGAAGAACCAACATGTGAACATGGCCATACTCCCTAAATTATTATACAAATTTAATGCAACACCTATCAAAATACCATGAACATAACTCAAACACCTGGAGAAATCATTCCTAAAATTGATTTGGAACCAAAAAACCTAGAATTGCAAAGCCAATCCTGCCCAACAAAGACAAGGCAGGAGGCATTACAATTCCTGATCTAAAGTTATACTATAAATCTACTGTGATAAAATCAGCATGCTATTAGAAAAAAAAATTGGACCTGAGAATCAATGGAATCGATTAGATTTAGAAGAATATACAAACACACAGTCAGTTACCTTATCTTCGACAAAGGGGCCAAACATGCTTACTGGAAGATAGCCTCTTTAACAAATGGTGCTACAAAAAGTGGCTCTCCACATGCAGAAAACTAAAACTTGACCAAAGTCTATCACCATGCACTAAACTAAAGTCAAAATGGATTAAAGGCCTAAATATTAAAGGAGAAACATCAAATCTCCTGTAATAAAAAGTGGGAGAAATTTTTGAAGACATTGGGGTAGGCAAAGAATTCTTGGAGAAAAATCAAATTGCATGTTTAACACTGGAAAAAATCAACATCTGGGACCTCCTCTGTCTAAAAAGTTTTTGCACATCAAAAGAAATTACCAACAGCGTGAAAAGACAACCCACATATTTTGAAGATTTTAGCTAATATGTATTGAGATAAAGGTCTTCTATCTAGAATTTATAAAGAACTAAGAACCGTTAGGTTCCCAAAATTCAAGGACCCAATCCAGAAATGGGCATCTAACATAAACACACACTTTGCAGAGGAAGAAATTCAACAAGCCTACAAATACATGAAGAAATGCTCCACATTGCTAGCCATTTGTAAAATGCAAATTAAAACAACACTTATATAACATCTCACTCCAGAAAGAATAGCTTTCACAAAGAAATCAAGCAACAACGAACGTTGGAGAGGCTGTACGGAAAAAGAAACCCTTCTCCACTGCTGGTGGGAATGTAGACTGGTCCAACCATCATGGAGAGCAGTGTAAAGACTCCTTAAAAACCTAGAACTGGGGGGCTGAGGAGATAGCTCCGAGGCACGAGTGCCTGCTGGGCAAGTGCGAGGTCGTGAGTTCGAACCCTGGTCCCACAAAAAAAAAAAAAAAAAAAA